>CAICTM010000014.1:0-196140 GCA_903772945.1 Seminavis robusta
AAAAAGAAGAGAGATCTGCCGGTTAGCAAGTAGCATCGAACTTAGAGCAGCCGTTACTGTCAGACGTCGGCAGATGGTTGGTCATTCTACTGCGTTTCATTCGCTAACCGTTGCGTAGCACATCGGGTCGTGCTGGATACGTAAACCGTCACTCGATAAGAGGTCTATAGTACCCTGCACTCCAGCAATAGTGTCAGATCTGACAGCCCATAAGTCCCGATTTTGCTTGTTAGGACATTATAGATTGTTACTCACGTAGTAACTCAGGAGATCTGTGATACCTTTATAGTAAGCTGAGACTTTACCAATAAGTTCAATTGGCTCATGTCCTACAGGGTGTTCTAGTTATAGGTAGAGCTTTGGACGACAGTCACTGGTCGTAGTCTACTCGGGAAACGTTTGCTCGATTATTTTCATTACCTGGCTTTTACTAGTATGAGATCAGAGTGGCTGTTCGGTTTTACCTTCATCGCCGGAGGAGGTCTCTACCGACTTTGGTGTCTCTATATTCATCAAGATGGCGCTGTATTCTTGGCCAGCCGTTGCAAAACGAGCTAAGCTTGGCCTATCTACGCCGACTTAAAGACTTGCACAAGTCACATCACGCTCACTCTCTGTTTATTTAATATGTTTTTTTATGATGAGGCGATGTTCTCTCCGAAGCTAGTATGTATATCTATTCTTGCCAACGGTGTGCCTCACTCCACTCTTCACGCCCACTGGATTCCCCATAATTAGACTCCTTAGCCATCAGCCACCACAATGCTCGCACACTACTCTCAGTCAAGTCCGCACAGTGATTACTTAAGGCGGTGGTCAATAATTAGATGACCCAGACACATAGCATCGCCGCCTATCATACACAAACGACGTGAGAACCGCGATCATCAACTGCGAGCAACTGTCGAAGGTTTTTAGGTTGTGACTCAAGCCGTCGAATAAATGGCTTTCTAGGGCCGGAATCAAAGATGATAAAGAAAGGATGTCGGCGGTGTCCCTGACCAACCGGTTAACAACGACATTTCGTAGGGCAAATGTGGTGCTACCCAAGTCGTCGGCATACGGAATAGTTTAACTGGGTATATAGTTTGATTTACTTTGTCTCTCAGACCAATCAGCACCATACCGGTAACAATTTATATTATAGTTCGACTCTGAGTGGAACATTGAGTCCTGTTCCAGCATAAGCTCCGCGTACCGGCGGCTTTCCCTATAATTTGGTCGGGCGTGGTCTCGGGATCGGCAAGTGTTGCCGCTAGGGTTGGCTTAAGCCAGGGTACCAGGTACCGTACGTACCGGTAGCGGTGAGATTAGCTCTAGTAGTACAGGTGTGAATGGTTCTGAGTATTGATAGCTACTACAAGTACTATGTGAGTAAAGTGATACTTGCTCTTCCATTCGTTTCATTTATAGGTTAGACAGCAACTTCATTGTGCCAATACTAATTGAACTCGGAGTGTAATAGGAGATTCAATACTCGTGTATGAAAGGGCTGGTGCCAGTGCGGGAGGAACAATGGACGATATGATAAGATTCAAATTCAATACATAGCGAACAGCCAATAAACAAGGAAACATGAGAGTTGATCCATGATTTGTCCCCAGATAGCTACATGTAGTACTAAGCTCATGGAAGGGGTAAGGTGACGCAGTAATGCCATCCAGGCAAGCAAGGTTCTTCCCGCACAGTGAAGCATGGTTGGGGCAACCGTTCACTAGCTAGGACATGGCAAAACAAGAGTCCACCTATCTCCAATGATCATCCCCAGCTGCAAGCAAACTAGGAGAACGTGCCGTGTAGCTTTCAGAACGCCCCCGAACCCTAACCCTAATCAGCTATTTTTTAACCGGGTATTTGATGTGGGCACTAGATGGGTAATGATGTCAAATGGGCTTGTGTTGCCGTATCCCCACATACGATCTTTGAGGGACTTTGTGTAAGTATCGTTAAAGGCGTCCAAAATCTGCTGGAGGATCTGGTCCTCTGTTTTGTGGTATATTTTCCATGCATCCAGTTCTTTTTTGTAGGTTTGGTCGTGGCGTTACATGAGTGCTTGGGTGACGTTGGCAGCATGTACGGGTTTGTCTGGTTTGATCGGTGATCGGACGACGAATGCAACGTCTGCCTTTGTGGGATGCTTGCAGTGTATGCTGCCTGGCCAAGGATGATGTAGGCGTGGCCTAATCTCCATCACCGTCCTCACTGGAGATAGCTCTGTTGTTTGCAAGAACCTGAGAGATGAGGAGGAATAGCTTCCTCTGGTCAGGTTTGCCAATGATTGGTGTGAGGATGGGGTGTGGCATTGCCTCAGTTGTGTAGTGGTGGTCATTGTAGGATGAGGGTAGAATTGGATTTGAAGTTGGGCGACACGGGTATATTTAGTCCCTTTGTCGGACGTTTAAGGCCTGTGTGTCTAGGTGGTGTATGTGTGGGTAGTGGTATTGTGGTTTGGTTGGTGTTGGTGTTTGTTGGCTAGTAGCGGTATCAGCTGGTAGCGGTATCACGTTCGGTATCATTCGGTATAGTTCGTTCCGTTCGAGGATAGAGGTTCGTTCGTTCGAGGATAGAGGTTCGTTCGAGGATAGAGGTTCTCGTTTCGAAGATAGAGGTTCGTTTCGAAGATAGAGGTTCGTTCGTCGATAGAGGTGCGTTCGTCGATAGAGGTGCTTCGATAGAGGTGCGTTCGTTCGAGGATAGAGGTGCGGTGTTCCGTTCGAGGATAGAGGTTCGTTCGTTCGAGGATAGAGGTTCGTTCGAGGATAGAGGTTTGTTTCAAGGATATAGAGGTTCCGAGGATAGAGGTTCGCTCGTCGATAGAGGTGCGTCGATCAGTGTAGCGGATCGGTGGTGGTATCGGTTGTATAGAAGGATCTTATAACATCTGTTGAAGAGACTAAAGGTAGCGATAGATGTATTACGAATGATGTTATAAGATTATGAGGAAAAGCTACTTTGTTGTCTCTGGATCTGTAGATGAGTGGAGGCTAGATTCCGGTTGACGGTGGACGGTCAGACGGCCGGAATCAGCAACCAGGTACCGTACCGGTACGGAGTAGCTCTGTGTACAGGTGTGCTGGTTCTGAGTATGATAGCTACTACAGTACATGTAGTAAAGTAGATCTGCTCTCATCTTTCTTTTAGTTAGAAGCACTCATGTGCCGTACTAAGAACTCGAGTGATAGGAGATCAATACTCGTATGAAAGGCTGCAGTGCGAGGACAATGGACGAATGATAGATTCAATCAATACATGCGACAACCATAACAAGGAAACATGCGAGTTGCTCATTTGTCCCCAGTAGCTACATGTAGTACTAAGCTCATGGAAGGGGTAAGGTGACGCAGTAATGCCATCCAGGCAAGCAAGGTTCTTCCCGCACAGTGAAGCATGGTTGGGGCAACCGTTCACTAGCTAGGACATGGCAAAACAAGAGTCCACCTATCTCCAATGATCATCCCCAGCTGCAAGCAAACTAGGAGAACGTGCCGTGTAGCTTTCAGAACGCCCCCGGCAAGACGAACCCGTCCGACCCGGATTGGCTCCAGTAGTGCTAGCTAGGATCTTCTTTTGGAGTTTGTTTTGGATCTTTTTGAATTCGATGTTGCTTCGAATTGGCCGTCGGATATTAGGGAGACTTTGGATGCCTCTTTACTTCAGTGGTATCCCAAGTTTGTTGATTTCATTTGCAATACACGGCTCTTAGCCTTATTCGTGACTCGATCCTAGATAGGGTTTGAGTTCGACTCATGACTGAGTCTTTCGTGAATAGTCATTAAGACAGGGTTCTCATGACCTCTAGTCATACTAGGTCGATGGTGAAACATCGCGCTAGATATTTAGCTGGCGTGGAGAGATTCCACGCTACTAGATAAATGCTAGACGAATCTTCCACGCGTTCCGTTTTTGGATCGTGGAATGAGTAGGATTGCTACCGCAACCTACTCTATCACACTTTACAGTCTCCCGCGGGAGTTCAGATCTACGATCCTTTGATTGTGGATCTCTCTCGTTGATTAGTTTTCATAGCTTTCTAATCCTCTCATAACTTTCATTCTCTCAAACTCAAAACACTCGAAAGATCTTTACACTAGCTTTTAGCGTAGTGCAGAAGCAATGGCAAAGCCGGTCTCCAACTCAAACACCGTTGCCAACAACCTCGAAGCGAACTTTGGAGTCGGAGTCTTCCGACGACTCGAGTACCAGCGCCATAGCACCTTCGTCCAAGTGCGGTAAAAAGCAAAAGCAAGCCGAAAAGCTACCTACGGAGAATCATCTGATGCCGGCTCAGCATGGGAATTAGACCTGAAACGTGTTCACGGCCTCACCGACGAAGAGGCATGTATTGTGATGTCCATGATTGCTCGCTATACCAATGAAGGCACATTTCCAACTCCCAAGGATAGGGATGATCGTTTCATGAAGTTTGCTCATGAGGGGTGGAAATACCTGCAGGAGCTCAAGGCACTACAGAAAATTTACCCCGAATGCGGTGACCAAACCTGTATTGACGGGCAATGGAAAATTCTCTAAAACGAATGGAAAAATGGGAGCATGATTTTTCTAATAAATTTACCAATCTACGATTTACTTTTTTATTGATATCATGGATATTAGCTTGGTGTTGGTATGTTCCCCCTGTCTCCAACGAGACGAATACTAGACTGTCTCGTAAATGGATTAACCCTAACTCTAATGGTGGACAGAGGTGGGAAGAACCATTATTACCTCACCTCTGGTCCACGGTCCAAAGATTGACCCCCGTTTTTCCTATAGTAAAACAGTACTTTTTTATTGGTGGGTCTGAATTTACTTATGGCGGTCCAACAACTAACCCCATATAAATGACTTAATAAATAACATAAAAAGACTTAATGGGTTAGTTTTGTAGAGCATAGCCCTATAAGTAAAATGAAGGTCCATGGACTGACTCCAGCCTGGACCGGGACCAAACCAGCCTCGTGGCGAATGAGCGTCCCAAACTAATAGCCTTTATTCGACAGTTAGCTTATTACTATTTGATAGTTAGCTTTTATTATTCGATAGTTAGCTTTTATTAGTTGAAAGTTAGCTTTTATTCTACAATTAGCCTTTTTATTCGATAGTTAGCTTTTATTATTCGACAGTTGGCCCATTTATTCGATTAGTTAGCAGCCTTACATTTGACACCATGTAGCTACTAGAGTAGAAGCAAGTAGTCCGCGCTTAATTTCGGTCATACCATGCGCGCGCCAATAAGCTGACATGCGTTAGGCATCTTGCACCACACCGCTTCCACCGACCCCATCACAATTCCAATTGAGCCCATGACCATGCCAAAAGACGCCCGTCCCAAAGCTTCACAATGGTCCATAAGCGTGCCCCTTTCTCGAATGCGCTGATTGAACGTCTTTCGAGTTTACTTCTGGACGAAGTTCTTTACACCATTTTTGCAATCCTCGACAATGGCACCGGCAATCGTTATCTTCAGGGATACATCAAAACCTTCCGTCGATGCCGCTTCAACACGTTATACAAACTTGCAGGAGCTGCATTTATTAAAACATGCCTACGAGTTAACAAAGCCCTGATGGAAATTCAGTTGAATCAATTCAAAAAATTCGGTATACACAGCAATTCCCTAGGATTCCATACGCACCTTGCCCAGCTTAGAAAGAAAGCGTACGAAGGTGCAACATTACGCCAACTGATGGAATATTTCCCTGACACTGAGGAGTTTATGCTCAGTCTCTCCCGGATTTATTTGTGAAGCATTTATTTAAGACTTTTGTTACACACACACAAACTTGCGCAACTTAGACAAACATGCAGGAGTAAGATTTGATAAACGCAAACCACAATACTACTATTTTACTATAGGTTTGTACCATGGAATGTAAACATGTTACATTATTCCTGCCTTTTTATTATGCCTCCAGAGAATGGGCATGTGTCACGAATTATTAAAACGTAATCTATTACTATACGATTGGAGTCAATGCATGATTTGCTCTGTGAGACTATCTTTATGGGCTTCTTTACTAATGCCTGTGCAGGATAGCGAATGTCCTATTCTTACTGGGTAATTAAAGATATATGCTGGGAAATTCGAATCCTGCATAAGCACTCGATTGTACCCCTTAGCATAATTTGCTATATAAAATACTGTACGCATCTACCTACTAGTCAACTTACGAATTTGTACTGTTTTACAATAAGTATGCTCTCTGTGCAGGATTCGTTCCGTTTGGCGATTTCACGGAACACGATTGAACGATGAATGCATGTTTCAACTGTCAGCTTTACTTATGCCTGTGCAGGAAACGATTTTACTGGTCAATAGAGAATATAAGGTCTATAGTTCGAATCCTACATAAAAGCGCTTTTGCACTCCTAGGAACTTGTACTATATTAATTACTGTATGAATCCACTAACATGTGCAGCCACAGATTCTCAAATAGATGTCTTTTCTTACATGCTAAAATCGTATGATGTTTATATATGCCTATGCAGGATACACGAATGTCTTGTTCTACTATTAATAGTTTGATTTCCACGCTTTATAAATAGTATTCTTTACTATATAGAGTACTGTATCTATCTACCTAATCACGACTCGGCTATTGCTGTGAAAAGGAATTTTATACTGTTTATGCAAACCACCATATGAATATATAGTCAAATAGTACGATTGTGCTTTGTCAATACGAAATGGTACTATATCTCGCTGCTAGCTACTACTCTAGACTACCTAGCTAGCTAGATACTAGCTAGATAGTACTACCAGGTAGCCAGGTTTCCAGCGCTTCCTCTTTCTTTATCTCTAACCATTGTATTTTAATAAAGTAATTTTATTATACAAATCCATGCTCCCCAGTGGCTCCCCCTAGGGTCGTTAATATATGCCTTCGAAACCCCCACCTCATCGTGAAACACATGAAGAAAGCCGCACCACCTTCATACCGACAGGATGAACTGGTCAGCCATGAAGAATGGTTGAACGTGGTCAGCCCTACAGGATTACCAATGAAAGTGTATAAAGCATGGAAGAAAGGAGAGAAGTATAAAGCGTCACACGAAGAACGGATTGCGAGAAACATCGCCCTCAAGAATACCTGTGACTGCAAAGGCCTAACAATGAAAGTGTATACGGCATGGTTGAATGGTGAACAGTACAAAGCCACCTAGACCCCCACATAATCCCTAAACATCTTAACTATGAGGGCAGAAGACACAATTCAATTCTACTGGTACTGTCAGACGGGCAGGAAGGATTTTGCCAACATGCCTGGGTTACTCGGCATTTTTTCTGTTTGGGAAAGTGTTTTGGCGATTAAGTGATCCTTATGTAAATGTCTACACACCGTTAGTAGACATAAGTAGACAAAGTAGACATTGTGCGACTTTAGGAGACATTAGTAGACAAAGTGATACATTGGTAGATATTGGTAGACAAAGTGAGACATTGTGAGACATTGTGAGACATTGGTAGACAAAGTGAGACATTTTGTACTGTTTTACTGTACTGTTCAGACAAAGTGAGACATTGGTAGACATTAGTAGACAAAGTGATACATTGGTAGACATTGGTAGACAAAGTGAGACATTGTGAGACATTGGTAGACAAAGTGAGACATTGTGAGACATAAGCCACTTTTTCTAAGGAGCATAGAACATTTAGGCAACTCTGTAATCAGATACAATAGCTTAAATAGACAGAATGCCGAGTAACCCTGAGGTAGATCCAACGGGATGTCCAATAAAATTAAAATTTAGTAATTTAATTTAAAAAATAACAATTTTAATCGTCGCCACGTCTACCAACGCTAACAATTTCATTCACACAGTCCTTCTCGATATATTCAATCAAAGTGTATCTAAAGTTCGGCACGAAACTCCTACTACCGACAACAATGCACACCCATGACCTAGCTTCATCATCACATCCTGACATAATGTGCCCGACACTCTGAGATGGATGATCATGCATCTGGCCGCAATATGGACATCTAGCCTCTGTCGCGCCCTGCTTCCTCAAAACAACAGAAATCCCGTAGTACTCCTGTAGATACATCCGCATCTCATCCAAATCGATAGGTAAACCATTAGCTATAGAATTATCGTTCGCCATGGTCGCAATTTATCACAAAAAATAAAATCCTCTAACCAGCAGATGGAAAGATGTTTGCTGTAACCGGCCTATGTTGTAGCCTCTGCGACTATTTGACCATGGCAGATTTGACTAAAAGAGAATTTGTAACGGAAGCCTTCATTGCCTTTGACTATGTTGCCTGATACACCCCGACGAGGAAGTCAACATAGCGAGTTGGTTTCCCAACTACATTGTCAGCCAATTCGACGATGACATGATAGACCTAGACCAACCCCTTTCCATGGACGGTTGCGGAGGCCTCCACTGCCTCATAGGCGAAAGAAAGGTTATCATACTGGAATTTCAATAGGTTCTAGCTAGCTCTAGGTTGCAACCTTGGGTTGCTCCCGACCCTAACCAGGTAGAAATAGGTTGACCAGCGGGGATGGTGGGTGCTTGAGGAAAGATTAAGAAAACTCCGCTGTCCAGGGTGATAGACAACGAAGACACCATGAATGCTAAACATGCACTATAGAATACAACCTTACTACTTTTGGACACACATCCATCCAACCAAGGACCTATCGACGGCCCATCCGACGCATAAGAATCATCTGTTCCAAAGAAGGGTCAGCGGGAACAGCTGCAACACCTTGACCTGGGATGGCAAATGGCGCTCCAGGGGGGAGGTTTCCGGCGACATACATGTTGTTCATGGCCATAGCTTGTTGTTGACGCAACAACATTAATTGATCCATATGCGTCACTGCCATAGCAGCCTGGTGTTGCTGTTGCTGTTGCTGTTGAAGATGCCTATGTTGGATAGCAGCTGCGGCAGGGCTCAGCACTGCAGCTGCCCTCTGACTGGTCATGTTGTTGATGATGGGAGGATCAGAAGCTTTCATTGTTTTTTTCCTGGAGCTCTCACCGGAAGGCGAAGCAGGAGGTTTGGGAGCAGCCGGAGCCTCTGGTTTCGAGGTGGGTTTGGAAGTACCATAAAGAGCCGATGCCAACCGTCGCCTACGAGCTGCCTCGGTGTCTCGGCCGACAAGATGCTGTTGTTCGTTCGTCTGCATTCGATGACGTGTTAGAACCAGCTCTTCTTCCAACATTTGCTTTTGCCGTTTCAAGGCACGTTGTTCCTCGGCCAAGGCCACCTGCTCTTGGGCCGACAAGCGTCGACTAGAAGCCAGTGACGTTCTCCGGATGGAGTTGGTACCCACATCGCGGTTGTTGGCTAGGCGTTGCGCAAGCTCGTTGGTTTTCTTTGGGCTTTCCGCGCTGTCAGGAGTTCCCAAAGAAGGATCATCCCACGTCATTCCCAGCCTTTTTCGAGGCGTCTGTTGTAGATTAGCAAGCGTCGTTGGAATTGCCTTGCCTCGGAGGATGTGGCTTTGGCGGAGGTGAAGCCCCGACTGCGCGCTTCTTCGCTCAAAGCCGTGCTGCTCTGGCCTTGGTGGCTCAGCTACGGCTACAGCAACAGCAGGCTGCACAGGTCTAGGAGGCAAGCGAATAGAATTCTTTCTTCGTTTTCCTCGGTTGATGTCCCTGCTTGGTTCCGGAGTAGGAGCATCAACGTCAATGATTTCAACTGATGCAGGAGGAGGAGGAGCTTTCTTGACGCTCGACGCGGGCTTAGCACGCGAGATGGGTTCCCGACCGATTGAGCTGCTCTTTGGCGAGGGACGTGAGACGGGCTCTTTACCAGTAGAGCCGCTCCTGGCTGCTTCCAGCCTTGCGAAAATGTTTCTCTCGGGAGGGCGTGTCGTTGGCTTTCTGGCTGTGACCTGGCTTTTGTTGGGTTGGGTCGCTGGCAACGAAATTGGAGGTTCACGAGACTTGCTTGGCGCGGCAGTGGCAGTGGCATCGTTCTTGGGTGGACAATCTCTTCGAAGGGCAGCAATTCTCACGGAAGGAGGAGCGACGGAAGCTTTGTCGTGGCCGTGGGATTCATCCCTACGAAGCGAGGCGATCAGAACAGATGGAGGCACCCTTGCCTTCTCTGGCTTCTTCACACGAGGGCGAACGGCCTTCGTAACCTGCTTCCGCTGCAATGGGTGCGTCCGTTGCTGGAAAAGTATCTTGTCCAGCCCCTTTTCTTTCCTCCCCTGCTCTACTTTTCTCATTGAATTCGAAATGAACTGTTCCACGGCAGCTGCAGACTTGTGAACAGGAAGCAACATTCCGTCGCCTTGCTCTCGCTGCTTTCGAATCCCTTGAAACAACCTTCTTCTATCCTCCTCCTCTCGTTCCAAAGCCAGCTCGAAGGCGCCTTTGCACTTTAGAACAATCTCCGAGGCCATTTCCGGTTTGAAGCGATCGAACTTAGGGTGCTGATAAGCCAAGAAGTGCTTCGGTAAATCCGGCTGCATGACCCTCTTAAATTCCCTACGGGGCGCGAAAAGAACAGAAAAGTGGAGAGCATGCGTGAGACGCGCTGAGAAACATTGCATTCGGTGACGGAATCATGCTTCACGTACCATCGAGTTAACATCACCGTAATCCTTCTGAGATGATTCGGTGGAAAGAACATATTCATCACATCGTCTTTGAAAAATGCCAAATCAAATGCGAAGGTTTTTCCGCCACCATCTGCCGTCCACCACATCTTTCCAGACTGAAAACAAGGATGAAAGGTGAGGGAAGTATTCCGTGGGCAGACGATTAGTACACCGCGAACCATGACGTACCGCCACACTCGAATTCATCAACAGCATTAGTTGTTCGGGGAATGTCTTGCCGAGACATTGCTCTGATAGTCGTTGTTCCTGATAAATTTCCCATGCCATCTTCGGGCGCCTTTTCTTTGGCCTCTTTGTCATCTCGAATTTGGCCGAAAGGACTTTGCCTGCCACCTTGGGCTTCGGTGCACTGGGGATGTGGGCAGGATTGGCAACAATAGAGGAGCCCACGCTGGTCAGGGGATTTGGATTGGTGGATTTCTCCTTTTCTGGTTGAGCTTCAGTTGCACTCGGAGAAGCTGACGGCAAAGGAAGGTCGGGAAGCAAAGGCAAAGATTTTGTAGGATCGTCAGGGCGGTCGGTCACTTTCATTGAAAGCAACGTCGGCAGGTTGGATCCAACCTTTTTTCTGCATTTTGCAATATCATCTTGCCACGAGTCCGATTCGTCTTCTTTTCTCGATCGTGAGTACCCTGGATAGTAGCTCATCGTTGCTAAGCGTGGTTTGTGTGCCCCATCCTTCTTGCGTTGCAGTGATCCCATCAACCTTCTTTGGTTTCGCTTCTTCTGTCTCTTTTCCATCTGTTTCAATTTCTTCCTCTCAGCGCGATCAGTAGATTTTTTCATCGATGCAGGTCCCGCCACAAAGTTATCCGGGGCTTTCTTGGGCCTAGCAGACTTTCTAGACCCTTCCACACGACATTCCTTCTCCCAGTTTGGTTTGCGTTCTTTGTAGTCAACCATGAGCCTATGAAGAGGAACCCTTGATTTCGGCGAGTTCCCTCGTTTAGGTCTCTTGCTTCTTTCCCCAGGTGAGTTGCCGGGTGTCAGCTGGCGACCTCGATCTTCGTCCTTTCGGGAGTTTTCACGAAATTCGCTTTTCAATTCGGTGTTGTCGGTGGCTGCTGCCGCTCTCGTCGAAGCTTCGTCTTTTGCCTCTGCATCACTGTCGAGACCCGTAACGTCAATTTCCACTTCCAGTGAAGCCGATGCCGCATCGTCTCCGTCCCTATCTTCCACCCCGTAATCTGTAACATCAATTTCATCGTCATCGTCAGAGTCTTCGTCGGTTTCGTCACTTGACTCTTCGTCTTCGATAATTACATCAGTGACGTCTATCTCGATTTCGATCTCTTCGTCTTGGCCAGCTTCGGACCCCTCTGCAATTTCTTCATTTGACTGGGTTCGATCGCTCTCGTCCAACATCTCTATAGTGTCGTCTGGCTTGGTTTCAGGTAGCCCTTCTGCTTTGGTCAGCGCTTCTGTGTCTTTGGCCACGACTTCGTTTGTCTCGGGTCGATCACTCCTATCCACAATTTCCGAGCCAACAGAGGTTACATCTACGATGTCTTCTGATTTGGCTTCAAACTGCGCTTCTGCTGCTTTCGACGATGCTTCTGCATCATCTTCAGAACTCGGTTCTTCCACTGAAATGCCTTCTGAAGTCCCGGTGATGTCAATGACCACTTCGTCTTCCATCAAGTCTGCATCAGCTACTTCGCCTTGTCCTTCATTCGATGGTTCTTCTTCTGACATTGCTTCCAAAAGATCAGTGCTCATTGTGGTCTGTTCGTCCTTTTCTCCTTCATCTGAGAGCTTGCATTTCTCCTTCTCCAGAGTCTCCGATTGTGCCTCCACAGCGGCCTTGACGCCTTCCCCTGCTGGCTTGATGTCTCCCATTGGCTCAGGCTGTTCTTCTGTTGTTGGTGGTGGTGTTTCTGGTTCGGACGCGCCGCCCTCTTCGTCTGGCTTGGCTGCCTTCACGTCAGAAAGTGCCGTGATCTGCACAGAGTTGCACCACTCGGCTGGTTCTTCCTCCATGACTTCAGCTGCTTCTTTCCCAGCCTTGGCTTGGGACTTTTCTGCTGCTGGCGTGGGATTCATTTCTTCAGTTTCGTCCTTCTTAGCTTCTTCTTCAGGGTTGGCTTTCGTCTCCTCGTCTTCTTGGTGGGACTTTGCTACTTCTTCTTGGTCTTCATGTTTCTTCTTTTCACGTGCCGTCATGTCAATTGCCATCCCTTCATCTGATCCCACGGTGGGGTCTGCCACCGAGCCTGGACGAGCTGACCCTTCTGTCTTAGTCGCTGGCTTTATTTCTTGTGCTGTCTTGGCTTCAGTTGCTTCAGGCCCTGGTAACTCCTTTTGAAGAGTAACCAATGACATGGTATCTTTCCCCCCTTCTTCAGAATGGTTCTTGTCAGCCATCTCTCTGGAGGCATCTGATGGCTTGTTATCAGTCTTGTTTACCGGACTCGGCAGTGCCGCTTCTTCACTATTGCCTTTTTCTTCTTTTGCTTGATCGTCCTTTGGAATCTTGATAGCATCATTTTCTGGTTGCGGTGCTTCAGCTTGTTCCGTCGAAATGACCTGAGCAGCCTGAGACTCTTCCTTGGAAGCCGGAATAGATTCAGCCTCCATGGATGGATTTGCCTTTTTGCTTTCTTGGCTGTCTTGGGATGTTGGCTTTGCGGTGGGAAAGGCTGCTTCATTACGGGAAGCACCAACTAGTCCTACCATGGTTAAGATAGAAAATCAAGAACAAACGCGACTGTTGGTGTTAGCACAGGTCTACCACCGGTTCACTTGAAAACCACCGAACTCGAACATCAGAACAACGTACCATTGATGTTATCCGCAGTATCCACCTCGAGTACTTTGGAACCGGGTCCTTTCGGACTGCTGTTATGTTTTGCCCTTGCTTCTTCCATTGTTAACTGTGTATTGTATAGCTAGTAGAGAGCAAATCAATGAGGGATAACAACAACCTCTCTTGTATCTGGACTTTGGATGCTCAAGGTCTTGAAGCTCTTCGCTGTTGTGATGGAAGAAGTCCAAGGAAGAAAAAGGTCCCTTGCAAGCCTCGTAGATTTTCCGCAGGTGTATGTACGTAGAACCAGTATCAACAGTCTTACTAACACAGCTCAACGTAACAGCCCGAGACCGTCTACCAATCGTAAACTCTTCCTTGCAGGTCGTCAAAGTTTTCACACTCAGCGCGGAACAATCACCCAAGGTTTTGACCACAAGCGCGGTTAAAGCGCGAAAAACTGAGTACAATTACTTAAGTCTCACTTTGAAGCGGCGATTGCATGGAATTAATGCTTTCCATTTATTTAGGATCACGGATCAAAACTTGTTTAAGGAACTGCAATGGGTTTTGATGGAATAGTTCAGTTTGGTTAAATCTTTCTAATAAGATTCGACTGAATGGAATTAGAAGTGACGAGTTTCTTCTTGTGATGGTATCATTGACTTCGCATTGAATACTTTGTCTCATGGACAGGGAACAAGAGATCCAGTAAAAGCATGTGAAGATTTGCTTTCTAGACGTCTCATACTGTACCTTGATTTCTCTGGCTAGAGTAAAATGCTCTTAAATGAAAGATGATATTGTGTGGGAAGCCATGTAGAAACGTACCTTCGCGTCAATATCTTAGACGACGTAGAGGGAGTATTACTGTTAAATACTCTGACAAATGGAAACTGGAAAAGCCCTGAATGGGAACCACTTTCGCTTACGTTTGCACTAGATTTCACCACCCCGCAAATACGTTACCGGTTGGAAGCATGTGGCAGCTATGATGCTACCGGTATGATACCTGTTTCATAGGAGGCAGCCGACAGCTTTTAGCGACGTCCGGTACCGGTTTCTAAGCAGTCTCTTTGGGTGTTTTCTATCCCTGATTCACCAGCTCCTAATTCAGAAGGGAACAAGGTCATTTTGCGATCTTTGGCATTGAACCATTGACCTCCTAATTAATTTGGTCCAGCAAGCTTTCGTTCACGCATTTTAAAAAATAGAGCTACTACGGTACTAGCTGGCTAGTACATGTTAGCTGGTACGACAGTGGTAGTACGACATCACCACGGCCTTTCGTTCACGGATACACCGGATGCTCAGGCTGCACAACCACCAATTGAGATCCTACATGCAACCAACGGGTGGCTGTCTCCTTGTTGCTGTTTTTTGCTAGCTAGCTAGCCAGTATGCACGGTAATATTGTTGCTGCTCGGAGACCTCTTCTTCTTCATTTGATCCATTCGCGATGGCTTGTTCCCTCGGGAAAGAATCAGGACCTGTCTGTTACAGGTTATCCAGCTCACTCACCATGATGCTTCCTGCTTTATCAATTTCTACCCCAACTGGCTATCCTGCACCACTCTTGCTTCCCGGTGGATATTTTGGATTCTTATTAAATAGATTGGATTAGATTGGTTCGACTACGGTAGCTATCATAGCTTGCTACACGTAGTAGCTAGGCAGACTCAGATAGCAGGAGGGCTAACTAGCTCTACCGATAGAGGCCCAAGAAATCAAAGGGAGTGGCCACTTCCACTGGATCCATTGCCACTTTGCAACCTGCTTCCAGCCAGGGGCGACAGCAGAGTCTTGCGGCTGTCCCAAGGAATTTCACAAGAACAGAACTGCAGCGGCACGTGGAATTGGATTATCCTTAGCCCAAATATGTTAAATTATCTCTAACCTTTAAAACTAAGTTAAGGTTACGGCTACAAGCAACGGACCAACCCTGCAGTTGCTGGGTTATGGCCAAAATTGGGACGACTTGTGACCTTCCTGGTGCGCACTTGTACCATCTTACAAGCCTAAGTAACCGAATTTGATCCCGACAATTGTGACCATCTCTAGATTTTTCGCCAAGTCTCACCTAACTCTATTAGTCGCTTGACGTTTTTGCGGCCATGGGCACTTAGGTAATTTGATCGTGTAGATCTTTCGCAAAAGTACGTGAAGGTGTCTCTCTACCTCGTGCTTCATGTCTCAGGTGATGCCATGGGCTTGAATGACGAAGTGGACATTTGCAGAACAAAAATAGACTGGCTTCGAGCTGTTGGCATGTTGTTGGCATTGATCTATCTTGGGCAAGACAGTTCTTAAAACTTTTGTGAACTTGTTTGATCTCTTCTGATCAGTGAGAAGACATTGGAAGGTGTTCCATTGATCTAAAGAAAGAAGAAGATAAGGAATATACCCATTGCTACCTCTAGCTATTATAATAGATACGGTAGCATCCTTCAGCTTGAGAAGAAGAAGAAGAAGCAACATCAAGATGAGCGCTGTTCGACTGCTGCTGGGCCTGATGGCCTTGCTGGGTTTGGTCCGGACGACTACAGCACAAGGCGCTGGAACAGATGTGCAAATGAATTTCAACTACACGTTCTATGAAGGTTTCGAGCCAACGGCAGATCCCACGGACGAAGAGCTTTCTCACTTGGCCTGTGTGACGCAGCGGTGGGTATCTCAGGTGACCAAAAACTTGACGGGCAATCCTACCCTTACCATGGAAGCTACCAACGTTGCCTACCAAATGACTAGCAATGGAAGCGAAATGATCTTTACGGGCGTCTTCAATACCGCCCCTGGGCCCGACGAATTGGCCACTCTACCCGACTCACAAGATATTGTAGTTGCCTTGGCGCCCCAGAACATTAACGCTACTCAGTACATTGCGGACTTTATCTATTCGGAATCTTCCACTGGAGGCCATGCATACTGGGCGGATGTCAATGGAATTCAGTTCGAAGCAGTTTTTGTGGACGCCGCCAGGCCAGCAGGTCGTCTGGATGCACCCATCTGCGATCCCACCATCGCTCCAACCTTTGAAATCACAATGGCTCCCAACAATACAGGTACGTCTTTTCTTATCTTATCTTATTATCTTATCTTATGTTTCCCAGCCAGTGAGCGAGGTAGTTTCGATTAGTGAATTTGAAATTCACCTTTTTTTCCTTTGCACGTTCCTGCAGATCCGGCTGCAAATGCTACCGATCCCAACGCTGCAAATGCTACTGATCCAAACGCGGATCCAAACGCTGCAAATGGTACCGATCCGAATGGTGCAGGTGGCCCAGACGGTACCGGAGGCCCAGGTAGTGGTAATGGCACCGATCCAAATGGCCCCGGTGGCCCAGGAGGTCCTGGTGGTCCAGGCAGTGGTAATGGTACAGATCCATTTGGACCTGGAGGCCCGGCTAACGGTACGGATCCTAATGGCCCCGGTGGTCCAGGAACTGGAGGTCCAGGCAACGGTACCGATCCCAATAATCCCAATGGTACTGGTGGTCCTGGAACTGGTGGTCCTGGCACTGGAGGTCCTGGTAATGGAACTGATCCCAACAATCCCAACGGTGGTGGTCCTGGAACTGGTGGCCCTGGTACTGGCGGCCCTGGCACTGGCGGACCTGGTACTGGCGGACCCAATGGTAAGAGATCGGCTGTGAGGATGGATCCATTTGCTTCTACCCAGTTATTCACCCACTTGTTTCTTGTTGCTTTTGTTGCTACTAATTAGATCCCAATGGCGGCCTCGACCCCAACAATCCAGGCGGCGGACCTAACGGCACCGATCCCAATGCTACGTTTGCTCCCGGTACTCCTGGAGGTCCAAATGGGCCTGGAGGTCCGAATGGACCAGGAGGTCCTGGTGGCCCCGGTGGTCCTCCCGTTGGGCCTCCCGGAACAGGTCCTGGTGGTCCCGGCGATGGAGGCTTGACACCTGCTCCCAGTCCCATGGCATCCGCTCCCTTTACAGATGACATGGTCTTCTTTACGCTGCAGTATGGATTTGCTGCTGGTCAAGCGAGAGATCCCACACAGGCAGAGATTGAAGAGCTCATTTGTGTGACCAATCTCTTCTTCCGTGACATTATCAGAAACTTCACCGGAGATAACACTGTCCAGTCAGAAGCCATGCACATTGACTGGAACTATCTTGAAACTGAGGAGTTGCCAGTAGGACTCAACTTCACTGCCAACGCTACTTATGGCAATGGTGACCTTGTTCCTGAAGAAACGGTTTTCGCTGCAATGGAAGTCACAGAGGAAGAAATTGTCCAGTACATTCAGCAATATGCTTGGGCTACAGATGAAGGTGGCCTCTTCTTCAATGCAGAAAGTGTCAACTTTACTGATCAGGTCAATGTGCCAGTGCCTGTTGGCCAGCTGACAACACTGGCTTGCCCAGAAACGCCAATGCCATCAACGGCTCCATCCATGTCTATGGCGCCATCAATGTCAGGTGCACCTTCCTCCCCACCTTCAGCATCACCCGCCCCTACCAGCTCACCCCAGCCATCACTTGCTCCGTCACTCTCGCACTCGCCATCGATTTCATCTGCCCCATCTCCAATCGCAGAAGGAGGCGGTGGAGGTCCAGGCAGCGGTGGCCCTGGTAGTGGCGGTCCTGGTGGCCAGCCCAGTGCCGGTGGTCCAGGCGGCTCAGGAAGTGGAGGTCCAGGCAGTGGTCAACCAGGAAGTGGAGGTCCAGGCAGTGGAGGTCCAGGTGACGGGCGACCAACGATCCCACCAAATGCTGGACCTGCCACCAGGGTTCCTGTTGGATTCAGATTCCTTGTGTCAAATTTGGATGGCATCACCGATCCCGTCCAAGCCAATTCCAGTGGACTTTCTGTGTCTTGGCCAGTCTTTGCTGATGACGCTGTCTACAACATCACACAAGAACGCAATGCTGCTGCTAATGCACGCATGTTGCGGGCAAATGGAGGTCGACATCTGTTGGTGTATGGCGGAGTTGAACCTGGAACAGCAATTATTAATACTCTTGTTGCAGCAGATTGCCCTCCAGAATCTCATCCAGATTCTACCTGTCACAATGCAGTTGCATCTTATGTTCTATTGACTTACGGTGAAAACGATACAAAAGCCCTCGAGGAGGAATATGCTATAGCTACAAAAGAAAAAATTGACGATGGAACTTATCAAGAAGTCATGGAACAGGAATACAATAATACTCCTCTGTTCATTGGTGTCATTCCTGATCCCAACGCAACAGAACCTCCATCGGACAGGGAACCACCAGCAGAAGAGGAGGACAAGGGCGGCTTGGCCCCCTGGTTGATTGCATTGATCGTATTGCTCTGCCTCCTTTGTTGCTGTTGCCTCCTAGCTGCCCTGTTCTTCATGATGCAGAAGAACAAACAAGAAGAAAAGGAACTGGAACCCTATGACGAGGAAGGTTTTGTCTACGACTTCTTGATTCCACCCAACCAAAAGCCCCAAACCGAGGTCGATGACGATGCTGAGACCAAAGACGTTGACGATGAGGGAGAAGACGAAGAGATCGAAAATTTCGATGATGAAGATGAGGAGGCAGCCAACAGAGGTGGTGCCATCCCCATGCCTCCCCCAGAGGATGTGGCTGAGATCGAGCCGGAGAACTTCGACGACGAAGAGTCAGACAAAGAGGAGGAAGACTCAGACAATGAGGAGGATGATGAAGACTCAGACAATGAAGAACGTCAGATAGAAGAAGATGAGGTGGAGTCTCCCAACTTGGTTCCGGTTGATAACAACGAAGAGGATCCGTCTGAGGCCGAGTCAGAGTCCGAGCAGGCACCGGATCCAGATTCAGAACATGGAGACCAGGAAGACCCAGACGGTGTCAGATCGTCCAAGTTGGAAGAAATAGATGGCGATTCTGATGAGGAGCCAGCCACGGAGGCAGAAACTGATCAAGACACCGAGCAAGAAGATGCTTGGCAAGACGAAGACGAACCAGCTCCTGCGGCAGATAGCGATGAAGAACCAGCGGCGGCAGATAGCGACGATGAACCGGCTGCGGCAGATAGCGACGATGAACCGGCTGCTGCAGATAGCGACGAAGAACCAGTTGCGGCAGATAGCGACGATGAACCAGCTCCCGTGGCCGACGATGATGCAGCGGCAGGGCTGGAAGCTGTCGATAGTGATGGCGACGAACCAGCAGGAGAAGAACCAGGCGACCAGGAGGATCCGGGCTCAGATGGCGATGCCAACGAAGGAGAAGCTGCCGAAGGAGCCGACGAGGATTGGTAAGCGAAGAAATTTTGATCCACGCCTTGACGATGGCAGCATGCAGCTCACACACAACCGATCACGCACCTTCCAGGGACGACGATGGCAGCAATAAGGAAGAAGAAGGTGGAGCTGACGAGGATTGGTAAGTGAATGAATCGTGTGTCATTGCTCTCTGATTTGAACATGCCACTCACGTGCCCCTTTTTGCGACGTTTTCCAGGGACGACGAGGACAACAAGGAAGAAGGCGGAGCCGACGAAGACTGGGAAGACGGCGGCGCAGAAGGTGATGGTGGCGGCGGCGACGACGATGACGATTGGAATGACGAGGAGGATGCAAAAGATGCCAAGAAATAATTAATTCCTGGGTGGTTTCCCTGGTACTTCCACCAACAATATCAGTGGGATGGCATTGACCAGGATTGTCTCCTGCGACATGACCTCACTTGAACACACTTCCCCAATCTTCCTCCTTTGCGATATGCGATCCTGGGTCTCATGATCGGCTGTACATTCATAGTTCGTACTTTAAAATCAAATCTATCTAACCGCGTGCTTTCTCTGACTGTCATGCCTTGTTGGTTGTCGTGTTGGCTGTGCTGTGATTCTAATGCAAGGGCAGTCGCAGCCACAATGGAATTCAGAGCTGTCAAAGCCAAGAACTTTAATCCCACAGACTCCCGGAGGCATCGTTGTTGTAATCGATGTTGCTAGCTAGGAAAACTTCTATAGAGAGGGTCAGGACAGAAAATCAATAGGACGGTGCCGAGTGGGCAGGAGAATGTTTCTTCAAACAGTTTTACCACAAATTTTGAACGACCGAAGGGTCCCGTTCAACGGTGCGAATTCAAGGGGATAACCAAGCATGAGTTTCCTTCCAGACTGAACGTCCGAGCCAAGAGGAACACCAAGCTGGAGATACAAACATGTTACGCAAGCAGTTATTCCGCTACTAGTGCCAACACAATAGCAGCCCCAACTCTGAAGGCAAAGTACCTTTCCTTTCCCAACAGCTGTTCGAGGCTTGCACAGTCTCCAAGCTCAGTCGGGAGGCTACGAGAGATCGCAGTTTCATGGAAACCAAGTGTTGTCAATGCGGTCAAGCTGCCTAGCTAGCTAGTGACAATGACAAGGTTCCACCAAATGGACTTTTTTATGCTTTTAAAAAAGGAGCTCCCTAAAGATAAGGGTACTGGGGCCAGTACGGTACTGCAATTAATTGATCTCGGATCACAGTGGTAACTACCGAAGATGGAGGCGTCTATAGCTAGTTTGATCTCGTAGGTACCAGCCAACCCAACCCAACACCAACTAATATGCAAACCAAGGAGGCAGCTGAAAGTGAATTCCTTTTGAAAAGCAAGGAAGCGTTTTCTCCCTTCCTCTATAACCTGTTTCTATGAGCTGTTACGCTGTTACCCACAAGGACAGTCACAACCACACAGAGATGAAGAGCAGTCAAAACTTAGGATGCTCACGTGGCAAAGTTCTTCCGGAATCGTCCCAGATATTTGCGTGTCTGCAATCTTCAGCACCCTGAGTGTGTCGTTCAAAAGCCGTAGCTCCTGGGGTAGGGTCCCCACAATCGCAACGTTTCCTTCCAAATTGATTTGCTGCAAGTCCTCTAGTTGAGCAAGCTCGGATGGCAGAGTTCCAGTGAGAAGGTTGTCTGGTGCCAGCAACCTCTGGAGCTGCTTGGCATTCCCCAGCTCGGTGGGCAACGAGGACTCAAACCTGTTTTCGTGGAGAATGATTGACATCAAACCCGTCAAGAGACCTATACAGGATGGAATGGGACCCGAGAACTGATTGTGTGGAATCTGGAGGTCTCGGAGACGTTTCGAGTGCACGCCCAAGTCCGACGGTAATCTGCCGGTAAAGAAATTCCAACTGATCTTAATTTCCCCCAAATTGGATAGACGAAACAACTCAGCTGGAAGGCTGCCCGTGAACTGATTTTGGAGCAAGCCAAACTTGAACATGGCACGGAGACGACCAATTTCTGATGGCACCTTTCCCGTCTGAGCAGGAAGCAAATGAATTTTTATTTCGTGTTGGCTGCAAACTCAGAACCCAAGCGTGCTCCTCGACAGTAAGGACTTACCATTTCATTGTCGAACAAGTGTAATCTGTCCAGCTTGGTCAGTGCACCCAGCTGGGAGATGAGAGGACCTCCGATGCGGTTGCGGGCCAATTCAAACGCCCGTAGATCCGTCAGCAAGCCAAGCTCCTGAGGCAACGACCCCTGTAGATTGTTTTGCATCACGCCCAAGAACGTCAGAGTCTGATTTTCGTCGCATGCCTCATGGGTTCGAAAGGACGCCGTGGAAAACCAGGTGCATTCCGAATGCTCATAGCTGAGCCAGGGCTCCGAGGTAATATTGATGTAAACGCTCGAAGAGCCATCGTTTTTGGGTTCGCCGGGTGGAGGTCCACTTCCAATTCCACCCGTATCCATCGGCCGAGTCCCTGACGGCGGTGGTGGTGGCCGCAAGGATCCATCCGTTTCAATGGAAATGGTTCCACCACCTTGATGCAGCCAGTCTTGTCCGTGAGTGGCATAGTAGAGTGTCACCATGACAAATCGTTGGCGTTGTCGTGCCGGCGAATAATTGGCAAGGTATGGATCTTGTTTCATCCATTGATAGGCCCGGTACTGAGGAGTGGTTCCGTTGTGGTTATTTTGGAAAATTTCATGGAGTGTGCTGTTGGGAACGACAAAGTCCAAATTCCACGTCTCGATTTCGTTGCTGACTGTTGTGGTGTTACTGGCAACTTGCGACATTGTTGCAGAAGAAGCCTCGTCGTTTGCGTTTTGCTGCTGCAGTTGTAGAAGATACACTGTCACTCCCACAGCTACCAGCACCACACAACCGCCTACCACAATGAGTAGAACAAGTGCTGCACGGGACGATGTCTCCTTGCGTCTCGCTGTTGTAACTGGTCGTGCCTGTGCTGGATCGACGGGTTGTGCCTGTACCATGAAAGCTGACGACGGCGACACTGGTTGTGCCTGCACCAAGCCCGCGTTGTTGCCCCCTTCCAATGCCGACATATTGTAGTCGGAATCGCCGGGTTCCAGTCCAAAAATCAAAGAGCGCCCCTCCAAAACAGCGGATTCTTCTCCCGTAAAGGATGCCCGAAAGCGTCTCCAGGAAGGCACTCGTGGATAGGCGCCGGGTTCATGGGGTGTTGCTGCTTGCTGGTGACGAGTTGATGCCACACTGGCAGATTGATCAGCACGGATACTCCTAGTATTGGTATGACCATTTTCCATATTGGCTCCCATGGGTGCCACATCTTCCACTAAATCCATGGCAGCTGCAGACGTCATGACATGGACGGCTCCAGGTGTCACAGCGGGTGCTGCAGCTGATGCAACTGATGCCCGTTGTTCAGCAGCACGAGAATGTTGGCCCTCTGGCAACAAGGCTGCTGATTGTCGCACTTTTTCAGTTTCCCGTTTGATCCCTGATAGAGACATGACTTCTGGTATTGCTGGCGGCGCTGCTGCTGCTGATGCCCGTTGTTCAGCAGCACGAGCATTTTGGCCAGCTGGCAACGAGGCTACTGATTGTCGCACTTTTTCAGTTTCCATTTTGATCCCTGATAGAGACATGACTTCTGGTATTGCTGTTGCTGCCACTGCGGCTGGCGCTGATGCTGCTGATGCAACTGGAGGCTGACATGCCGATTCCTCCACTACTTTTTCCGTGCTGGGTTGATGCTGCTGGGCTTCTTTAGTTGCAGCAGGTAGGGTTGGAGCCGAAGACCCCTTGGGTTCTCTCGAGGCAAGCTCCTCCGCCGTCGATTGTTCCCCTGCAGTTGTTGTCATCTCTCGATCACTGGTACCGGTACTGGTAGATTGATCAGCTCCGATACTAGTATTAGTATGACCATTTTCCCTATTGGCTCCCATGGGTGCCACATCGTCCACTAAATCCATGGCAGCTGCAGACGTCATGACATGGACGGCTCCAGGTGTCACAGTGGGTGCTGCAACTGATAATGATGCCCTTGCTTCTGCAGGACGAGAATGTTGGCCCACTGGCAACGAGGCTGCTTCTTGTCCCACTTTTTCAGCTTCCATTTTGATCCCTGATAGAGACACGATTTCTTCTGCTGCTGGCGGAACTGCTGCCGCTGCCGCTGGAGGCTGACATGCCGATTCCTCCACTACTTTTTCCGTGCTGGGTTGATGCTGCTGGGCTTCTTCAGTTGCAGCACGTAGGGTTGGAGCCGAGGACTCTTCAGGTGCCCTGGAGGCAAGCTCCTCCTCGGCCGTCGATTCTTCCGCTTCAGTTTCCTGAGCGCCATCGTCTGTTTCGCTAACACCACTACTACTTGCCTCTGCCATCTTCTGTACCGGCACTGTATGCTCAAAGTGGCTCCATCGACTACTAGTACTCTGATGAATGGCAATGCATCTGTTCGCGAACACAACAAACACCAAGCGCGGATTGGTTGAGACAGAGAACAGGGCGCAGCAATTAAGTCTCTGTGCCAATGTTGGATGCAGTTTTGATACGACTACTAAATACATGTTATAAAGGGCATCAACCAATTATAAGAAGAAGAGTTTAATGCCCAAATGGCAGTAAAATGTGCCCCTTTTCAATGGTTCTTCGTGCTGGCATACCGGTACTAGCTAGCAGGTCCAGGAGAGTGAATGATCAATCGAATTTTTCGATTCGTCATTGGATCTCTCGCGAGGATCCGAATTCTTAGCAAACCTGTGCATAGACAGCCCATTGGAGCTTCATCAGGGACGGGGAAGCCATGTGCAATGTGTTCAGCAACCTGCTACTCAACCCGCAGGTGCCGGTGCCGCCTTGGCAACCTTCTCGTATACTAGTACCAGGTCCCTCCGTCAACTGAAACTATTCCGAACCAACACCTGGTCCAACTCGAACTGCCTACCGTATTACAGTGCCAACTCCAAACCTCCATCAAGCGCACCTGCTGAATCTATTAGCTTCTTCTGGACCAACTACAGGACGTTTCCCTCCCGGTCCAACCGGGACCTCCTCGAGACCCTCCACGAGGCTCGCAGCACCTGGCTCGACTTCAGGCTCAGCCATCTTCTACACTGAACAGGAGTATGGAAAGTCAGCCCTGGCTGGTGGACTACACTTCCCATTGCAACAGCCAGCCTATAACAATCTCAGCTCTGGCCTCCTCTGTCAAAGCAATCTATATTTGACCTCAGGGGGCACAGACACGTGGCATCTGGGGAGAGGCGACGGCGTTTCTTCCGACCTCGATGACTTCAAAAGGGCTCTAGCTACGGTAGCTAGCCGTGGACGAATTGGACTCGGGAGACGACCTTTGCAACATTGGCAATGGTCGCAAAAGTCAAGGGCAAGCAAAATCCGTGCCCGGCCTGGCCTGCCTTCACGCACCATCAAACTTCTGGTAACGGTAGGGCCGCAAGCACCTCACACATTTCCGGGCAAGCCTCCAGCGAGTATCATAAATAAAAGCCCACGTAGCCAGTGTCAATCAATACTCTCTCAACAGACCTCCCATTGACCAAATAGCCATGATCCTATTAGTCTATTGAGTCGTATTTTCCAGGTCCTAGCTAGCTAGTTGCAGGTTGCGCATTCAAAATTTTACAAAATTGCTTCCTTTTTCTATTTGCTTACTATCAAATTAGTCCAAAATAAAGTTAAAGCTGTTTAGATTTTCGTGAGAAACCTTCGAAGCAGCCAAACTCACACAACATTCAAACGCATTCAAAGAAGCCATTCACTCCTCGAGAGACCTCGTCACCTCGTCTCTGTTCTGTTGCAGTGAACAGAGTACCACAGAATGGAGCATACCCGGAGGAGAGAGGCACTGTAGTTGAGGATTCTGAAAATGAGAAAGCACAAGTTTCCGAGAGAAGCTGCTCTGACCGTCTCTGCCTCGTCAGTGGCCCACGAGGCTACTGCCGATGCAACCGAGCCAAACGGCGAAACGGAACCCAATGCCTTGCTGTCTCCTTCGACCAAAGACCACTATGACGAGGGCAAGGACGAGTCTGATGATGAGCAATCTTCGGGTGGCCGAGTGTCTCTTTCCTCAATCTTATGGGAACAGCAGCCCTCTTGGATTGCCGATCTGATTGATCAAGATCCCTTCATGGCACCATCCCTCTTTCCTTACCACATCCCCACTGGATTCAGTGTGGCACAGCAGAGTCGAAGGTTCAGTGGTTCTACAATAGTCAGCACCTCTGATTTTGGTAGCAACCCAAAAAAGAAGAGACATGTCTCGGAAGCCATGAAAAGCATGCGAATCCAGGGATTTCTCCAGAGTCTCCATACAAGTCACCTTCGGCGGCCACGGCCAACCTTTCGAGTTAACTTGAAGGCCATGAAACGAAAGTCGCTAAATCGTGCAACAACAACAACGGAAAAGGACAGTATCCTCCAAAGTGAAATTGATAGAATTCAGGGTAAACTACTCGAGGAACTGCAGCAACGGCAACAAAGCAACAACCAGTACATGGAGGACGATGATGATCTGGCCCTGGGACAGCTGGCCCGGAAACTATACGATCTAGCTAGGGAATTGGGTGATGCCGAACAAGTTCAGCAGGCACTGGGACACTACCGCAATCTCCACACACGAGACATGGAGTGGGAGGCACGTGCCTATCGGCGTCTCGGAAAGACCCAAATGGCAGACAATGATCCATTGGGGGCAGTGGTATCATTTGAAACTGCGCTGCAGATTTGGCGACAATTGGAACAACAAACGAGTGCTGATGATGATGATGCGGAAGCTACAGCTAGCAACATTGGTGAAACGCTCTACCTACAGGGAATGGCAGAGCTTGCATGCAATGAAGCCACAACCTCAGCCGCATCTCTCAACAGCAATAATGTTGAGCCCACAAACTTTGCCACAATGAGGCAGACCATTTCTCACCTGGAGGATGCAAGAGGGCATTTATTGCAAGCACTGGAGATCTTCAAAAATTGCTCCACTCGCAGACGCATCATTGATACTGCAAAAGCAGTTGGTAAAATCTACTGCATCCAAAATCAGTACGATCTTGCCTGCACGTTCCTGGAAGAGAATTATTCATTTTTGAGAGACAAACTCAAAGCTCCGGTCGGAGATAGAACTGGCCATGAATGCGTTGCAGACATGTTGCTTGAAATGGGAGATGCTCTCTGCCAAAAAGGCGAAGAGGGACGTGCAATTCTTTGCTACCAAGACTGCCTCCACATCAGTCGGCAACATCTCGGGCCTGGTCATATTCTTACAGACGAAGCATTGGTGGCGCTGGGTGATTTGTACTGTTACAACGGCCAACAAACGGATCTAGCCCTGGAGTGTTTTCAACAAGTGTTTATTGGGGCGGAGCACTTGCTTGAAAAACACATTACGCTAAAGACAGCAATCCTTCGCTTTCAAGACAATCAGACCATGGCAGCTTTGGCTGAGTTTCAAGATACCATTCAAATGTGCAAGAAAGCGGACAAGGTGGATACGAATATTCGTTTCACTTGCGTACTCTCCAACTCTGTCTGTCATTATACCAATGGAACAGACAGGAGGCCAAAGACTGCATAGAAGAAGCAATTCGTATTGCCTCGGAGTCAAATTTATTTGGACCCAACAACAATCAACAAGTTGAGGCACTTTTGAAGGAGTCGGAAGCACAGCTCTTCCGGTCTCGGTTTGGAAGAGCATTGAATAGCTTCAATCGGAAAGTTCAGAGTGGTTTCAATATGAGTGTGGGTACCTTTGCTTTCTCCAAGCAGTCGGAACACCACAGAATCACTTGGTTTTATTATCTGCAAAGCGATTCCTTTGGCAACCCGGATGGTTGGTATGCTTTTGATAGTCATCCTGGCAACTTGTTGGAAGCAAGATATCAGCGGTTAATGTTTGAGCACAGTCCACAACTCTTCCTTTTTACAATTGAAAGAATTGGCAACCGTGGCTTCTCATATATGATCAACTTGAAGGCTATGACACAGACCAACATCACTAGTGAGAAGTCCCGGCCAATTCATCGATCTGAGAGTGGGGAATCCCCTGTGTTTGTCCCCACAGATGAACTGGCCAAGATCAGGGAAGCAGAAAAGTGGAAGTTCGGTTTGGTGTAGGTATTCCTGTCACACCAGGACCACTAGCAGCTAGCTAAAATGGGAATTGTTTGCAGTGCATATTATGTGCTGCTCATCTGTGTCAATCTCGGTACAGTTGCCAAGCACTCTTTGCAGCGCTGCTGTTTGGTGAGTGGTCCTTCTAAGGAGAAGTTGCAAACTTGAAAACTACCAAACGCTAGCTACAGTACTATTAAGGGCAAGCTATCACTAGAAGCTCATGTTAGGAAAACACTGGCCAGTGACATGTGCAACCGCTGCGCCTACAATTCCATGCAGGTGCAGTCACAACCACACAGACTGGGCGAACAGGCAAAATTGAGAGATTCGAGCCCACAAAGCTCCTCTGGGATAGTGCCAGTAATGGAAGTGTCTTGCAAGTCTAATACTTCCAAAGTATCATTCAGATTTGCCAGTTCTGGAGAAAACGGACCAACCATACCCATGTTGCCTCGTAGGTCTAGTGACTCAAGGCTATGGAAAAGACCATATTCCGAAGGCAAAGAACCCGTCAGATGGTTGTTGCTGGCAATGATGCTTCCCAACTTTGTCAAGGTTGCCAACTCGCTCGGGAGTGGTCCCGTAACAGCATTCTCTTCAATGTTAAAGTGACTCAACCCAGTTAACAGACCTAATGTTGTTGGCAAGGAACCATCCAATGTTGCGAGCCTTGCAGCATATAGAACTCGAAACTTCGGCATATACTTGTGCATGCCGTTCGGAATGGACAGTTCCAGGGGGTTGTTGGCAATTCTCAGCTCTTTCAATTCCCGTAGTTGCCAAAACTCACTTGGCAAGGACCCCGATAGGAAATTTCCCTGGACAGCAAAACCCTTGAGTGTATTCGAGAGCAACCCTAGCTCAGATGGTATGGTGCCAGTGAGACGAGAGCCAAACAAGTGAAGACCCCAAAGCTTGGGTAAGGAACCAAACTGACTAATGATAGTCCCTCCAATATTGTCTTTGCCCAGCTTGATGTATGTGAGTGATGTCAAAAGTCCCAACTCCTCTGGGAGTGTTCCGGCCAATCCGTTTCCCAGCAGCTCCAAGTTCTCTAGGGTATGATTCTCGTTGCATGCTTCCTTCTTTCTTAGTGGTGAACTGGACAACCAGGTGCATTCGGAAGCATTGTAGGACAGCCAAGGTTCGGATGTAATGTTGACTTCTTTGAGTCCGCCGCTGCCACCTCCTGGTGGCTGTAGCTGGCGGCGCCCCCCTGGTCTTCCAGCAGCGTCGGCAGTTACGGTTACAGTGCCGCCTCCCTGATGGGTCCATTCTTCTCCAACAGTTGCATAATAGAAGGTAGCCATTGCAAATCTTTGAATCAGTCTCTCTTCAGTATAGTTGTGGAGATTGGGGTCATTTTTCATCCAGAGGTGGGCTTTTGATTGGGGTTTCGTGTAGTTGGTGTCATACTTCAAGGTATGGAGTGTGTAGTTGGGGAGCGAAAAGGGCAAATCCCATGTCCAGCCTACCACAGGCGTCTCGTCATTGGTATTATTGTTGTTGTGGCTCTCTGGCAGTGGTGAAGGAGCAGCCGTCGTGTCCTTTCCAGCCGTAAGGAATACAATCAAGCCAACCGTAACAAGCACAATTACACAAAGAGCCCACGGTACAAGAAGATAGAACAAGGACCTTTGCTGCGCAATTTTTCGTCTGCTGGCTCTCTCTTCGTCAAAGGGCTCCACAGTTCCAGTTGGTAGAACAGAAACAGGTCTGGCATGTACCAGCCCATGGTCATGGTACGCAGTCATGGGACAGGAGCTATTCGTTGTTGTGAAGTTGTCGTCTATTGAAAATCCTGACGAAGCAGCGGCCCCAAAGGGTCGTTGGGGAAAGGCTCACGGTGTGGACTCTACTTGGCAAGCCCTTGACCGGGAAAGCGATGGTGCGCCAACGTTGAGGTCGTCATGCTGTAGATTTTGGCCAATAGCGGCCAAGCGACAATCATAGGCGACTGCTTCCTTGCTGGAGGTGTCTTTACACTTGTGGCTTAGATAAATTATGATAGCTATCTAGGTTGTTCCCATAGGTAGCCTTCTGTTTCAGCCTTCTGTTTCATACTGGGTGAGTATGGCATACATGTAGATGTACACAGGAACACAGCATAACTGGAACACTGGTACTCAACCTGAACTCTACAATCATAGCATCATAGCCTCTGTCATGAATACCGGCCTATAACACCCTCTTCCAGTGGCTTTGATTGCTCTCCTTTGATTGCTCTTGCCTGTAACACCCTGTTTTCTCCACTAGACTGAACCACTCACTCTTCTTCTTGACTTTTCTTCTTGACATGTAACATTGTAGATTCACTTTGGATTCCCTCTTCTGCTTTCATTCCCCTCTTCGACTTCTAGAAATGTAGGCAGCATTGGGCTCTTCCTAACTCAGTATTTCAAATCCTGCACTGATTTCCTCGGTTGTTGCTTCTTTCTCATAGGAAGCTACGAACCAACTTGGTTTCTTCGGTTCTTCTTGTTGATTGGATTGTCCCAACAGTTTGCTTCGATATGACCTTGTCTTCCACATCTCTCACACCCTTCATCAAACTTGCATTGGGATGACAATAACATTTCATTCTCTTCATCACTGCTGTCCTTCCTGGCTCGACTCATCAGGCGTTTTCCTTCTGTCATTCTCCAGTGCTGATGCATGACATCACATAGGTCTTGCAGTTTCAGGTTTGGCACCTTTGACATGCTGTTCTGCGGCAATGATAGACTGGTACTGCTCTGGTTGCTGCTGCAATGACGGCTGATATGAGTTCTGACTGGTTGATCTTGGTCTGCTTGACTGGATCCCAGAATTGACATTCGATTTCACTGACTCTGTTGAATAGGACAACTGGATCTTCTTCTTCTTCATGGACAATGCGACAGTTGCAAACGGAGTTCCACTCGACTGACTGTATCCTTGGACGGAATCTTTCTTCAAGTCTTGGATGACTAGATACGCTAGTCCACTTGGCCAATTCACTGTAATGGCCGCAAAGTCCGAACAACATCTCATTGGTGAGGGACACTTGCAGAATCCACATGGCTAGTAGATTGCGTTTCCTCGCAGCTTTCTGCTCTTTTGTATCACCGGACTCTTCAACTTCTTTTTCGGGTAGATCATTCTCCTTAGACAGCGCCTCAGAACACCCATGGATAGCACAGTAGGAACGGAGCCTCATCATAAACATCATGTAGTTCTCCGGGCTTCCATCAAATGTTGGGGGCTTGTTTATTGCTTTCGTAATGTCGGTTGTTTCAGACATGCTGTCGTTTTGTTCTTCAATCTCGACTTGAGTTTCAACTTGACCCGCTTCTGTACCACTTTGCACGTTTTCTTCTTGGTTGGTCACACCAGTTCTTCTTAATCGACCTCGACTTCCTCTTTGCCACGTCCTACTTTCTGGATTGACTTGCTCAGCCATTCACGTTGCTGTTGACTTCTTCAAGTAACTTGAGATCCTTCGGTGCACTCTGTTGGACCTTAACTTGATTGCGTTACTGCGGATGTTTGCACTTGACTTGGCTCCACACTTCTACGCCTTTACTCTTACTGTACTTGGCACGGCTTCTGGACAAACGATGCCACTCAGGTAACTTAACCTGGACTCACTGATGGTACCTTAGATCTGTGTCTGTACCTTAGATGGATTACTCCTTGAGAGAAACTGTACTGGCCTCTAGACGTTGACTTGGCTTGAGGGACTTGCACTTGGCTTTGAGTTTCGGGACGTTGACTTGACTCCCGACTCTTGACTCGATGTGCGACTGGACTCAATCGATGTGTGACTGGACTCACGATCAGTGACTTGATCGGTGACGTCACTCAACCACGACTGGATTATCGTATCGAGCTGTTGTTGTTGATGGCCTGAGAGTTGCGCGACGCAGACTGAACTTCGGTAGTGTTACCAATGCCTTGTCTTTGTCAAACAATTCTCGAGCCTCAACTCGATGCGACGATGAACGATACACCTCGACGTAAACTTCGAAGTTTGCTGGAGGTGTCTTTACACTTGTGGCTTAGATAAATTATGATAGCTATCTAGGTTGTTCCCATAGGTAGCCTTCTGTTTCAGCCTTCTGTTTCATACTGGGTGAGTATGGCATACATGTAGATGTACACAGGAACACAGCATAACTGGAACACTGGTACTCAACCTGAACTCTACAATCATAGCATCATAGCCTCTGTCATGAATACCGGCCTATAACATTCCAAGGTTGTATGTTCTTCTCTGCGTGGTTCTGTTCCATTATCATGATTACTTTGGTTAGAGTTATCCTCTGCAATTTTCGATGGTTGTAGGTGGTGAACCTCTTTGAAGTTGCCATTGGCGATTGTGTCTTCGGGAGGTGCCGAGCGCTTCGTTCCAGCTTTGCTTCGAAGACCACGGCTTGGAGGTATCGCAACCTTTGGAACCGAAGCACTCACACTCCTCTGATCCTTCTGTGCGGCCTTGTCCTTCATATACTTCATTCAAAAGCTTCCTTCTAACGGGGAGACTGTGGGTTAATGGGAGTTTTGGGGTTCGTTGCCTTGCGGTGCGGTTGATCGTGCGTGTTGTGGTTGGTTTTACCACCAAGAGGGAATTTTGCTCCAAGATGTCCGTTTCGATTTCCGCGACTAATCTGTTTGCCATGCAATATATGTTCGGCAAAAAGATTGAGGACTCAACATGCATGCTGAAGGGTCGGGCTACTAGAGCTAGATAGTAGCCACCGCAGCCACAAAGCTAGGAAACGTATTCAACTCACAGACTCGACTCGACTGGACTCGGTTGTTTCGTTACTGGGGTCTGAAAGAGACATGCAATACGGAGACCACGAAGTGACTACAGCACCAGCATGTTTGCAACATTCCAACCTGTGGCATGATGGAAGATGCCGTTCTGCGAAATTCCCCTGCCAAGCAACGATATCAAGTTCTACCTACTACTAGCTAGGCAATAAATATGACCAGTGACCATCACAAAGTAACACCCTATTGAACACTACTAGCTAGCTTCAAGAAGGAACATGAAGCTCAGCCATGCTACCAAGATTGGCATGAAATTTCTAGAACGGGGTGGACAGCCAGCCAAGAGACAACCTTACAACAAGGGCAAAACACATGCAGAGGGCTTGAGCAGCAGGATCCAGGCAGATGCATAAGTAAGCAAGTGTCTCAACATGAGCACTTGGTTCAGTGTTCCAGCCATTGGGGCACAAGCAGTCACAACCACACAGACTGGGCGAATGGGCAAAATTGAGAGATTCGAGCCCACAAAGCTCCTCTCTGGGATAGTGCCAGTAATTTAATGGAAGTGTCTTGCAAGTCCAATAGTTTCATTCAGGTTTGCCAATGCCAATGGAAACGGATCAACCATACCCATGTTGCCTCATAGCTCTAGTGACTCAATGCTTTGGAAAAGACCATATTGCAAAGGCAGAGAACCCGTCAGCTGGTTGTTTTCTGGCAATGATGCTTCCCAGTTTTGTCGAGATTGCCAACTCAGCCACCCAGGAGTGTTCCAGTGACAAGATTGAATTGAATCAATCAATTCTCCTCCTTTATTAAAGTGGCTCAACTCCATCTTCAGACAGACTCTACCCAATGTTGTTGGCAGGGAACCATCCAATGTTGTGAGCCTCGCAGCATATAGAACTCTAAAGTTTGGCATGTACTTGTGCATGTCGTTTGGAATGGACAGTTTCAGTGGGTTGTTCTTCAATTCCCAGCACCGAAGTTGCTAGCTAGCTGGTTATTGGTTCCTTGTGGATGTTTGCAAGTAAGTGTGTGGTCTGTCCCTCTTTGCGACACCGTCCCAGCTGGTCGCAGCTTACTAGTAAGTCTTTGAGTGCAAAATTTAGGCAGCGGAGATTTCTACTTTAAATCCTGAGTCATTTTGATTCGACATAATCCACAATTGATGTATGGTTCAATAAGGCTTTTAGTCCAGAGCCTCTGCCAAAAGAATTTGGAGGCATAGCGATCGGCTCGTGAGGGTCTCAGTAAGAAGATGGTGGTCTTGCTTGGTTGAATGAATGAATGTTCGGACCCGAAGCACATGGCACACATGGCACTGGCTCATCGATTGAGGTCTTGGGGCTTGTTGCAAACAACGATAGACAAGAACGATGAACCTGTGATACAAGAGTTGTTGAAAGAGTCATTGGTGAAGTGTTTTGTGTGACAAGAAAGAAAAGAAAGAAAAGAGAGAGTCATGACGAAGAATGAGTGAATCGCAGCATCGACCTCATTCATCTCTGTTACTTCTAGTACGGGTGGGAGTTAGTCTGGTTCAGATGAGTCCGCTGTGGTGGCTCCTGACTGCTGCCCTGATTGTGATGACAACAGCAGCAACAGGAGAACAAGACGAACGTGTCCTCTCGTCTTCGCATTCCTATAATCCGCTGGACGTCATACCAAATGTCTTCCTCCCAAGAGACCCTGTCAGAGCAGACCCATTACCCATGGCCACCTTTACGCTGCGCCTGGGCTTTGCCAACCAAGTCTTTACCGCACCCTCTGTTACAGACACGGTCGCCTTGGTGTGTCAAATGAATCGCCACGTCCAACAACGACTTCGCAACCAAACACAAGACCCGCTGCTCGAATCGCAACTCGAACAAATCGCATTCTCTTCCGAACTGGACGCCAACAACCTGTTGCCCACGTGGGAACTCCAGTTCCAAGTCACGGCCACCTTTGGGTACAACGGCAAGACCATTTCTCCGTGGACTATTGTTCGCGTCTTGGACCTGGCTCCGGATGATATTCGATTTCTCTTGAGAGAGTATGTGAGGCCGTTGGTGGACACGGTCTTTCCCCAAACGCAAACACTCGTGTTGGAAAGTCAATTGCAATCCACACCCGACAACAACAACGCAACCACAACAACCGTAGTATGGGACACGATGCCGCAAGTGTGTCCTCCTCCGCCATCTCCCGTGAGCAATATTTTTGGGCGTTTGACGGCCGTTCCAGGACGAGCCATTGAAAATGAACGACAAGGAGTCTTCGATTCCACACTAACCACTCCTCCAAAGGATGGTGGAATGACTTTGAACGACCACAGCAGGGCTAGAAATAACCCCAACAACAACACTCCTCTATCCGACACTCTGTTTCAACGAAACCATCGAGTCGCCGTCACACTATCCTTTTGGGTGGCCAATAATCAAGGCATTACCAACGCCACGTGGATTTCATCCGAATGGATGGAACCGTCCTTTTCCCGGTTGGTTGATCTGGCCGTCGCCGTCACCACTACCACCGCATCACTCGCCGCCACGGTGCCTCGGGTCGTCCCGCACAGTGCCACCATTGTGGACGTGACGCCATCCAAGTGTCCACTATTAGACGAAGCATGGCACTGTCACAAAGTAGTCGGGCAATACGAGATGACGGTACAACAAGTGGGCATTCCCCTGCCAGTCGACCCCGCACGGTACACCCATGCCATGCGTCGAGCGATACAAATGGGTGTCTACGAACAGGATATTTTGCAGCAAGACGGTGTGCGGGTGGCCAATGAGCTGGAAGGACTACTACCGGTGCTCCTTGACGACGACACGACCATCGATGTCAACAACAACAACGATTCGATTTCTGGAGTAGAGACCAAACATGACATGGCCGCCATTGTCATCCCGGTCATCATTGTGCTCGCACTCGTACTACTGGCTGTCTTGGTATATCTACGACTGCGTGTACGTCGGAAATTGCAACTCCTTCAACGACAACGAGAGACCGCCTTGTGGGAAATGGAAGCATTCTTGCTGCCGCCTTCTTCACCGTTGGAAGAGTATCTCGAGCCGTCTCGAAAACACAATGGGTTGGAATGGGAAGAAACTGTTTGAGTGTGGGGGCTACCGGTAGCTAGAGATGAGGGGCAGTGTGTATTACTACTAGTTGTTAGGGGTTACAGTTTCCTGCAGGAAACGAACGGACGTGCAAGTCATTCCATGGGGATCGCCCGCAAGAGGAGGGCGACCAAATTCCGCTGAGAGCCCTCTCGGCGGATGTGCAAGTGCTTCCCCACGGGGATCGCCCGCAAGAGGAAGGCGACTCGAGTTCGCCCTCTGGGCGTTACGCCCTCTGGACGGATGTACGTACAAATGCTTCCCCAAGCCAAAAACCGTTCACGCGAGTGCTATTGGTCCAACTTAAAAAGGACAAGACGTGCGCAGTAAGGACAAGACGTCAATGAGGCCCGGTATCTATGATAGGCAGGTACGGTAGGGTGTCTTGCGAACGGCGTCGCCTTGCGGTTCGGCGACCGCCTTCTGAGGTTGGCGCCTCGACCAAAGGCACCAACGAGAAAATGTATAATATACATAATAAAGTAGACATTCCATAATCCAGCAATGCCGGAGGCTGGCTATCTGTATCTAGGCTCTACTCGGAGGCAGCAAATGTGCATTGGGTCTACCGGTGCAGTAGCTATTAATTAATAGTGTGGCGTCCAAACCGGCAATGGGTCGAAACGTTCCATCAGAAACATTATTAGCTAGCTAGCTACTGCAGGATGGACGGCTTGTCAAGTACTGGCATGGCGCCCCGAATATTGGGTTGGGTACGCTAGGTGTGAGAGCCAAGATCGAGATTCGTGACGAAGTAAGTTCTTCGTGGCTTTTCAGATTAGTTCTTCGTGGCTTTTCAGATTATCAACATGCTTTTCGCCTGTGAGGGCACCGAGGACTCCGTGGCCTCGGCGGAGGGACAGGGGCAGGTGAGGTAATGGTTTACCTCGGCAGTCTATCTGCCTGAGCCCTCACCCCCTTTTTTGGTATTACGTCTCCTCGAGACGACGCTCCTTTTGGTTACCCCCTCAGTTGCACACTGGAATTGATTTGCCGGCGTTTACTGTGTAAATTAGAGTAGCGGCACGTCAGTTGCAGAATCAACGGTCATGTGTATCATTAAGTAACAGGTTCTCTTTCGAAAGATTTAGATTGATTCGTGGAATAAAAGAACCGTTGAAGTTACTAAGGGTAAGGATAAACTGATTGAGTACGATGAATGGTTCAAGTCCATCATTGAAGGCACAGCACTGACATCTCGCCTTCATTGAATTTCTATGGTAAACAGGAGGTAAATCCAAGCTTGGCCGACAACAGTGGTGAGTGCTTTCTTTATCCAATCGATCGATCGATCGAACGACTGGTACGAGGTAAGCCTATTATCAAGAGTGTTATTGAAGGTGCAGCGCTGACTTCTCTCCCTCATTGGAGTTTTATGGTATTCAGGAGAGAATTCTGAGCTCGGCCGTCAACAGATGAGTTGTTTTAATTATTCGAGTCGATCGTTTGCCGTACCTCTGTTATCCAAGCCTCACTCAATCCGTCCTTCTCCGGTGCAGATTTGAAAGCCATCCCTTTTTGAATCCTATGGACCATGGGATGGCAGTCAGTTCTCGACCCATGACGGCCAAGTTGGTGCAATTTGAATAACAAGGTTAAGTCTCCGGTCATCTGCTGTTCAGCACAGAAAACAAAACTCATATCTATTTGTGTTTTCTCTGCTGCACTGCTGATGGCCGATGAAATCCCATTGTCAAGCCTTTTCGTTCGAACGAACGAACGAACAAACGAACGAACGAACGAACGAACGAACGAACGAACGAACGAACGAACGGAAGGAATGAAAGAACGGAAGGAATGAAGGAATGAAGGAATGAAGGAATGAAGGAATGAAGGAATGAAGGAATGAAGGAATGAAGGAATGAACGAAGGAACGAAGGAACGAAGGAACGAAGGAACGAACGAAAGAAGGAATGAAGGAATGAAGGAATGAAGGAATGAAGGAATGAAGGAACCAATGAACCAACGAACCAACGAACGAACCAACCAACCAACGAACGAACCAACCAACCAACGAACGAACGAACGATCGGTCACTCCGGAGAACAAGAAGAAGAGGCTACCGCTACGGAGGAGTCTGTTAACTCCAGCCCTACCAAAAGCATGAACGGAAGACATCGTCGTCGAGTCATTGAATGGCAACAAGAGGAGGCTACGCGACAACACACAAGAGAATGGATCCTCCTACCGGATTCACCCCTCCTTTGTTTTTTCTTAGTATTTTGGTGGTGATTTCTGTGTTCATGCCCATTTTCCCGTGGGAACAGTGCTTGTGGAGCCTGGATTGACAATATTCCTGTATTCATTGTAACGGTGAGGCAATTGAGTGTAGCGAGCAAAACCTAACCTGAGTGTGTTCGGTACTGTTGACACTGTCACCGATTGATATAACTCTACGGTAACTGGCTACAATGGCTGGATTGACAATATTCGGTTGTGCATGTATTCGTCATAAGGATCCAATGTGAGGTACCGATAATCGTAGCGAGCAAAGCCGAACTTTCGGTAATGTTGCCACCACTGTCATCGATGTAGCTATACCGCAGTCGGCTACAATGGCTGAATTCATAATGTTCAGTTGTGCATGTATTCGTCATAAGGATCCAATGCAAGATACCGGCAACAGAGTGTAGCCAGCAAGGCGGAACCTGAAGTGTGTCTGGTAACTGTATGACATTGTGCGTCCGAGTAAACTGTACCGTAGCCGCTACGAATGGCTGGAATTAACAATTTCGGTTTGTGCATGTATTCGTCATAAGAATCAATGCGAGGTAACCAAGTGCAGCGAAGCAAAGGCAATCACGTCTCTTACCTTATTCGTCGACTCGATCGCTAGATATGGGTTGAGTTCGACTCATGACTGAGTCTTTCGTGAATAGTCATTGAGACAGGTATCTCAATGACCGCTCTAGTCATATCTAGGTTGAATGATTAAACATCGCTCTAGAATATTTAGCACAGCGTGGATTACTTCACACGCTACTAGATAAATGCTAGACGAATCTCCACGGTTCCGTTTTTGGATCGTGGAGTGAGTAGGATTGCTACCGCAACCTACTCTATCACCTCTAAGTCTCCCGCGGAGTTCAGATCTACGATCCTTTGGTTGTGAGATCTCTCTCGTTGATTAGATTTTCATAGCTTTCTAATCCTCTCATAACTTTCATTCTCTCAAACTCAAACACCGAAAGATTTTAACTCTATTTTTAGCGTAGTGCATTGTTAACAAACACAATATATTTGGATGATTGGAGCTATATCTCCATTTTCTCCAAGCTGAGTTCTACTACATGAAAATGGAGACACTTCGCCAAGACTGCACCATACCACCAACTAGCCTGACGAGGCTCATAAGCTCCGTCGATAGACAAGCCAAATATACCTCCGCTCTCATTACGAAACCCTCAGAGGGAAAGAGACGAGAGAGAGTAATGACAAAATGAATGCCAAAATCGTATTCGCCATTCAACCGCTCCTAAAAGAGACAACACACCTGAAATCAAGAATACAAAACTGAGGCACATTGTTACTCGAGCGGCTCTATACTGGACGCGCACATAGTACTACGCCTTCTCAATGATCCAAATACAATGGATCTTGAGAGCATTCTTACCGGTGCAGATACAATACGAGAAGAGGGAGAAGCAATCTAGAGACGATCTATGACGCATATGTACGTTGATGAGCCGCAGTATGGGCGCGCATTGTGCACGAATCTACGGAGGTATCAAGCTATAACCCTCGCGTCAAATATGGAGATGACTAAGTATCTTAGCTGGAAAGGAGCGCTATACGAAACACTAGAGACTCGATGCGAGAACTAATGAACGTGAACTACGGTTGGTACATTGTCATATGCTGACAAACTAATTCTGCATTGCACAGATCCACTGGCATTCCTGACTCATAGTCTAAAGCATATAGTACCGTTGGCGATGGTGTAAGACGAGATGACACGTTCCTCAAGCATCGTGTATCCAAGAGATGACAACGTGGGTACCGAAGAAAGCGCCAACTGCGAGGCCTAGCTTCGTGTGATGCGACTCAGAGATCCACGTTGGTCGAGGCCAACTTCCCAAAAGTCAGCATCATTGTCATAAATGCCTGTGTCGAGGCGGTCTGTCCCTACAAGGGTCTTGAAAAGCAGAAACGATTCATGCGCCGGAAGATGCGTAAGCATGCTGATATGTATACTCGTGCTTATGTCAATAACCTCAGTCGGATGAACTTCCTCGTCTAACACCTTTTGGACCCAACCAGACGTTGAACCATGACGAAGTCAGTGACATTGTTTGTCATGGAATTGCACGCTCGTGGATGAAGAAGATGACGAACACGACTTCGACCCCGCGTACTCGGGCTCTATCTGAGGAATACCAGCCTCGGAAGTTCTGCGAATCGCCGCATGGACAGTTCGCTTACCGATAGACTTTGAACGGACTTAGCCCACGGCGGGATGAGATAAATAAGTCGAAGCCTCACATCGAAAGCATAGATATCACAGGCTAGCTGACAGAAGTGAGGCAAACTATCCTTAACATTCGCAAACAAAACTACGCAAACATCTTCCAAGAACGCAAAGAAAAATATGGTGTCACACCACAGACGTACCAGCACCCACACACTGCTGACTCTGAGAATAAGTACTCTGTAAGAGAGCACCATAGGGTCCCAACGATCTCTAGTTTCGTCGTCTGTATCTAGTTGAAAGCACCATAGCCAGCGTACAACAAGAACAGAGGGTAGGGGAATACGCAGGTCCGCGACCCGATCGCCAGAAGCAGGCAACACACATTCCAATATAAGAGTGAACCATCACTCTGTCCTACAGAGTTGAATTAAGGTTTCCAAACGGGGGAAGAGCTGGGATAGCAAAAAATTAGTTAGTCGCACGATATAGTAAATATGCGAAATAGCAGCCCATATGTTGCCAAGGGCAAGTCAGACAACTCCGACAACGAGGACGACCCCCCTGTTGGATCCATCAACAAGAAGATGAGACCGCACTCCCCCACCAAGGAGATGGCTGCTGTCGACAAGGCGCTTGCCGATTTCGACTTCAATCATTCGGATGGAGAGATCTCCCTCTGAGGATTAGTCCAGGATAATGATTCAACTGAATCATGTTCCGATTTCTCACCACCGTCTCTAAAATTAGATGAGTCGCAATGATTCATACTCTCACATGTAAATTGAGTCTAGTGATCTAAATAAGGAGTTGTGCTATAATGCAACGGAACACGAGAGTCTACGGAAATATTATAGATCTTAATTGCACGCCTAACGCAACTGAGAACTAGATCAAAAGGAGACTATGTATCATCTTTGACAAGATGTGAGGGCAAATAGCCATTGACTCAGTCCAGTGGTTGGCAACGAGTTACCCAGTTCGCCATGGGCCAACCGAAACCACTCACATGTAAAGATAACAGTCGGCGACGCATCAGCACACGTATGAGCCCACTGTGGCGTGCCAATACAAAAGTAGAACTATCCGTCTATGTTGTAAAGAAAGTATAAACATACAGATCTGAGAGAAAGAGAAACAAAAATAGAGAGCCGCTACAATGGCACCTGCGTTAGTGCTTAACTGGGATACAGAAGGGAAACGAACCGCGCGAAACATTCCGACATGTATCATCCAAACTCTGCAGCTAAGCAGCTCTCACTCATGTGAAGAACGATGTGCGGTGCATCCACAAACACACCAGCGAAACGCCGCTACTATGAAGTGAAGGAAAAGACGACCGCGAAGACGAAAGTGTAAAGGGCATCACCTACAGCGATTCCTGAGATATTCCAACGATGAGTAGAACTTTACTCAATACTTGTGAATTCTAAAAACACGTCACCTTTGCCAGTGCCAAGATAGCATGGGCGTGCCCAGACGCAATGAGCCTAGCGCACCAAAATAATAGAATAAAGTGCTTTGAATTCACCCACCTTATGTCATTTGGGCGTAAACACCAAACGCAGTTAGCAAGACGCAAAACCTGGCCAAAACAGATGGCAATACCAATAAAAAGGATAACTTCTCCATTTTGGGCCTGCATATCCTGAAGGTTGTCAAAGACAATGGCAACTAAGTGTCATGATTAGATGTCTAAGAAGTATTTCTGCACATTGAGTAGCGTACATATAGGGAAGTAGTGCAATCAATAGATCTAGGCAGATGGTGCAGAAGTAGAAACGCACGACAGTAGAGAGATAAGGAGAGGAGGCGGAAGAGAACTGGCTTGCACGGCCCAATCCCACACCAACATCGTGCTCCAACGAGACCACATGTCGAGGATATCCTTGGGAGAGACTCTTGGGCGGAATGAGATACGAGCTACGAAAGACTCCGTAGAGCATAATCGACCCCGTAAAGCTAAATATTTCTCCTACTTATATTAAAATCCAGAGGCTTGCCTCACCCTACTCAACTTATCTTGGGATACCAAGCATCTTTCTTATAGCTTAAAGAAAGTGTAAAGCGTTGTAACGTAATAGCAGAGCTCTGTCGCTGCCGAGGCAGGAGTACTCAAGAAGGTGAATCGTTCCGAGTGGGTGGCAACAACTTTTATCATTCTCACGAAGGAGGGATCTGTACGAGTACTCGATGAATGTTCTGGTTGCCCTCTGAAACCCGACTAAACAAACGGATTCCAAGCGGAAGCCTTTATCCTAGTTGCCGCAAACAATCACATGGACAGAAGAACTCTCCGACACACACTTGAGAGCGTGAAATTTCAAGTGCGCCACTAGTCTAGACCTGCAACACGGGAGCAGAACACCTACCTATCACCTCTGAAATGCGGGTACACACATGAAAGGGCTCATCGATCACACGACACCAAGCAGATTATGAGCAAGCCACTCAAAATGGAAGTTTGGGGTGAGAAAGAGAACGACTCGCACCTCCTGAAAAGCGAGAATGAACCACGCAGTTAAGCTAGAAGGCCTCGCTCCAATGGGGGACTCTGCAATTGTTCCCACTATGTAATCCAAGGAGGCCCCGGAGCATTCTTCCAAAGGATGATGAAAGCACGCATGCACGACTTAGAAAATGTCCGTGCATACCATTGATGATCCTGTTTGGGCAATCTATCCCTGGACGGGACGAAAAGAGTGTCAGCATGCCTAGAACGGATCGAGTTCGAATATGAATCCATATCAAGATACATTTTCCAAAAGACATTCGAAGGAAGTCGGGATATATGGAAATCAACACACTACCCATAGGCGCCTCAACTCGAGCAAAGGACAGGAACCGGATGCGTTAGCCTCCAGACACAATTCGGTGCAAAAAAGCGGGACAACGTCACGAGAACGGAACCAACACCATAGATCAAGATATGGAAGAGTAACATGCCAGCCAAAGGCTATGTACTCAGGAGGCTGCCTCCTTCACATAGCCAAACTAGAAGGAATGAATAGATTCATTGGACAAAGGAACTACCAAGGGCTGCCTCAAGACAGCAGACGGAGTAAACCAGACGTTCTTGTAACACCAGACGTGGTTATCACCACGTGAGTTCCGACCAAGACCCGGGTTGTCACGGATCGACGAGAGAGGTCGAGAAGAGTGCCCTGGATAACGAGGTGAGGAAACGACTCACGGGAGTGCAGCCAGCGACGAGATTCCGTCCCGCAATATTTCTCATTTAACGCCATGCGTTCTTGGTACAATCGGGTTTGCGTAGAGACAGAGTAACTAACACCATACAGCCTCCGAATCTCAGAAGCTAAACCGGGGAAATAGCTCTCATATAAGCAGAACGGAATACGCCCAAGCCACGACTAATTATGAGCACAAACAACAGCCGAGGATACAGGGAGGAGCACAGACACGTCAGTTCCTCTTATTTACCAGACGGACCACCATGATGCTATACGAATATCTTAACTGCAGCAAGTACTTGCATTGGAACAGTACAAAAACCGTTAGTAGTGTCAGCAAAGATCAGACCAAAAAGCACAAGACGCCGTAACCAAATATCGGAGCTATCGCTGACCCCGAGGTCAAGTACACCAAACATAGGCTAAACTACCACGGAGAGACACAAGAGATTAACTGAACAGCACATACTCATAGGACACCATGTCGGCGGTAAGCAGTAGCGGCACAGTCTACCAGACTTGGAACATAATGTATCTACACCCATACAAGGCCTGATCCCTTGTAGGATTGCCATCCGGCGACGCAAAAATCTGCACACGTGGCTCAGCGATCACACCTTCAGGCCAAACCACGCGAAAGTGCCCTGGCCGCGCACGTTACTAAGTGTCATACAGTTTCCTCGCTCCATCTCGCTTGTTCCGACCCAAAGATTAACAGGAATCATGATGTCGTATTTTGGCACGAAGATTCCTGTTGACCAGGTGGCGTGCAGGGCACCAAAGGGGCCTGCGACAATGACAATACAGTTCGTCTGACTTCTTGAGGCGTTATTATCGCCCTGCTTTGAAGCTCCACTTCGCGACCTGCCTCAAGACCATAAAGGAAGTGATCATTTGAAAGATTCAGGACACATACATGACTCAACTCTGCTCAAGTGAATGTAGGTCAAGCGAATTGTAGAACAACCACTCGAGAGGTTAACTCCAAGACCTGGCAAAACGAAGGCCTCCTGAAAAAAAGCGAAACAATATTAGCTAAGGTGCATGCCTGTTATAGTCGGATACATTAGTCTAGATATTAAGCCAGCGTGGAGTACTTCCACGCACTAGAATAAATGCAAGTGAAACGAATCTGCTTCACGCGCAGTTGCCCGTTTTGTTGGGATTCGTGGAGCTGAGGTGAGGAAAGAATTGAAGCTGTGAGAACAGAGGGGCAACCTACTCTATCACACTTAACAGTCTCCCGCGGGAGTTCAGAAATTGGTAGAGGACTTACAAGTCTTGTTGCTCTGAGTTCGGAGTAATGCGAGTCGGAATCTGCTTGGGATCCCCTTGTTTTCTGCGATGAGCTTTCGAATGAGACTAATAATCAGTGAGCTAATTTCAATTTCTCTAATCAAGAAGGCTCACAGAGAGCGTCGATCAAGATCTTCTCTAACACTATGCTCTCCGAAGGTAGTGTAGTGCAAAAGCGGAATCTGAGTTGTGTTCGGTACTGTGGCAACTGTTACCGCTTGATGGCTTGTAAAACAATGTTCGCCACGAAAAGCCGATGAGACAGAAATGCGAGGAATGTACCTCGGAGCCACAGCGAGCACTGTTTACGGAATTGGGGGAACCGAAAACTCTATCAGCATTGAGCTTGTGTGCACAAGATATCTCGTCGAACTGATTTGAGGAGAGATACCGAATGGGCAGTAGGGCTATGTATTATCGCCGCTAGAGCCTGTAGCAAATGCATTAGGTTATCGAAACCTGAAGATAGTTTCGAGAATGATAACTGGATGGGGTTTGTTCCCTTTACGGAAAGCCTGAGGGAGGCTCCCGAAATCGACACTTTTCAGCGAGATAAAAAGACCTCTCATCCCTTCGATGCGCACAGATGAACCTGAGAGAAACAGGAAGCTATCAGCATAGCAGACGAAGACATACACTCGTTGGATTCATAAGGGATTTGCGAACGTCGTAATAGCGGATTTGTAGTTGAACAATGCTTATCGTGCAATATAGGATAGCCATGATGAGCAATAATGATTAGCAAGTCACGTACCCTCACGCGGCACCACACTTATAGAAGCGTTGTATCACTGTTCAAACGCTGGCATATGGCGCGAGACGGATAGAAGTCTGCGTGAGGGTGGATCTGCTCTCGGCTACAAGCTTAGGCCATCTTCCGTTGGAGAGAGTCATTAGTGATGCTCGTGATTTGTGTCTACATATGTACGGTCACGCCACGAGAGAATTCGCATCACGAGATGCGCTGGATATGAGAGAAGATAGTTTAGGCGCAGTTGGATGATGGAGCCCATCAAGTTTAAGCGCAGGTGTTCCATGAAAAGAGAGGCAACTCGTCACTCTGATCCGGTGTATTCTTGCACAGCACTAGAAGTGTCGAGCATGAATCGACCAGGTACCATAGAGGCACACAAAAGCCGAACATGAGTTGTTCGTACCTACCAAGGACCCGAGACCTAATCGAAATTGTTGGCGCTCGCACCAGTGGGTGATTTCGACACGGCCGGAAACTTTAAATTTATGCAGTACGCAAGTTGGAAGCTAACGAGATTACTGATTGGACACGAAATCAAGTACTGGGTTATGTCATGGCTATCGATGGCTGGTAGCGATTTGGGGAGTTGTTATATAGTTTACCAAGTCATTCTACAGCTTCAAACATAGCTATTGGCCGACTAATGAGAGTGACCGATTACTAGATCTGGAAGGACCGCCAAGATGGTCGAGGCACTAGAGCACACTCGTCACTACGCTATGGCTCCGAGAAGTCGTCAGCGAACAAATACCATAATCGAGTGTTTGCCGACCCCAAAACTCTGGAAACCATGTACTGACCTGCTTCATCGCATCTTGGGACACTCACAGCTGTAGTCCAGGCACCAAAGTAGAGTCGAAAAGATCAGGGTAAGGTGGCTTGTAGTCACAAATGATTGAGTGGCTTATATTCCAGAATCCATCTGCAGCTGGAAAAACCTGGGTTTATGCACTTTCTCCACTGTTTCATTTTAGGGCCTACAACACAGGGGGGCTCACACCAGGACGAGTCTGGTCACGTGTAAAATGTGGATACGTTACTTATCACTCAAGAGACAGAGTGAAACGACCAGGCATAGATAGAGAGTTGCAAGTCTATAAGACCGGCTACAAGGATGCAACTGATATAGCAATATGTCAAATATAGGATAGGTAAGCTGCTTGGGTGATGGAGTGTCCCAGAGAACGTGTGTATAAGTGCTGCGTCGTCGATAGACACAATGGCAGAGATTTGTCCGAGCAAGGACTCCCGCGTCACAGTGATGACCTAACGGTGTACTCCCGCCGAGCCCCCCGAACTGGTATGCACAAGAGAGCCACGGGGGAAACCATCATGGAGAACATTGAGCACGAATTCTCCCTACCAAAAGAATTGTAGTTAGCACAGGAGAACGGGCGCCAGAGATGGACAGGAGGAGTGCATAGCGACAAAAGATGGTCACACTAATGCACAACAGCGCCTGCAAGTCTAACCTGGTGCAGTGGAGGAGAGGGCTCGAGAGTGGGTGCTGGAGTTTGTGGGCGGTGAGAAGAAGCCAATCGCTGATTCGAGAGAGGGTTAAGTAGAGGAGCGCGTTTCACTAGAGTACGCGAGCGAGAAAAAGAGTGGCAGAACGTGCGAGGCGGATTTGGAGAGCCTGTCTGAAGGTTGGCAGGGGAGGAAGAATTCGACGCTATTGATGTTTGTCGAGGGGTATGAGAAGAAGGAATTTAGATGAGCGATCACGAGGTAATTGGGTAAATCGGGATAGCCGAGGATCTCGTAAACAGGAAGAGAGTGGGTGAGCAGAACAAGCACAGGAATGCTGCCGTGACACACGATACGCAGGGTGTGACGGAAGGCTGACACTCGTACAATAGGCTCGCCATATCGGGTCAGTCCTGTTGCACTGATATACTTGGGGGTGCTGAGTAGATGGACGTTCTAGCCGAGAGCTGTGTGGGCCTCTGAGAGTTTGGTTGATGAAAGGTCGTATGACAGTCGTGGGAGGGAAGCGAGTTCAATGGTCTGAAGACGCTTCCAGATAAGCAGAAGTGGGAGACAATGGCGGAGGTAGAGTCATATTGTGGCCTTGTAGAGCTTCCAGTATGAGGGAAAGCGTGGATGTCGAGAGTCGCGAAAGATTTTGAAATAGCCGAGTGCAAGTGTTAGAGTGAGTTGGTCGTAAGCTTGAGTGTCGAGACTCAAGCACGGATGAAAGGCGGTGCCTTGTGAGGTGGACAAAGAAGGATTTCGTCGTCACTGCACAGGGTATCATTCACGAGACCAGCGAGGCCAACATACGACACAGCTGATGGCATTGAGCGCGAAAACACACTCAAGAGAAAAGGGGATGAGTGTCCAGGCGAATTTCGAATGTTGCCACTGTGGAGTAGAGGACAAGTCAGAGAGGCTATGCGGGAGCAAGTCTGGTGCAGGCACGATATGACACAGTTCGATACAAAGTCGAGTCCATTCAACACACTAACGTCGACCTACCTGCCAGTTAGAAACAAACAGAACGAGAAGATTAAGCAGGGCCTTGCTTTGAGCCGACACGTGACGATCAGAAACCGACGAAGTTCAGTATAAGAAATTAGATCAAGAAGGTTGCGAACGACAGTGAGACACAGGCGAGAGTTGGTTACGCCACCGAGAGGAAGGGGAGATCACGTGAGCTTGATGGACAACCCAGCCCAATACAACAACAGTGGAAGTACTCCATTTGGTGATCCAACGTCCTGAATGCATAGGTTACAGTTGGTGCTGTGGCTGTGCATGTTTGAAAAATCTACAATATTGCTGCCTTTGACGTTGCATGACTGTCTGCAACACAGCTCCACCAAGACCAACAAGGCGGCGCTTCAAGGTAGGAAGTACTGCAAGAGATGTGGTTTCCTTAAAAAGGATCATGTTGTTGCTGTAGAAGGAGTTGCTGCTACCTGCAAGAGAGACTATTGTGCAGATGCAAACAGAGAGAGGAATTTCATGTCAGCTGCCCTATGGGAGAGAAGTGCACTCATGCCATCCACAATGAGCAAGCAACTACTGTGTCTGACTGGTTTGACACTGTATCTTGTAAGTTATCCACTATTGTTACTATTCTTACTTTGCCACTAATGGATAACAAACAACAACAAGTCTTACAATCTCTGCTTCCTTCTTTCAGAGCTGACAAATATTCAATACATTGGGTAAGAGTAGCCACCATGATGGAGAGTGAATGCAGCTCTGTTGATAATGTACTGCTCAATACTGATTGTCATTCCACTCAGGTTATATTTGTCTGGCTCCAACACACTGTGTCAAACCACTTTCCCACTCTGTAAGTAACAAGACTTGACTTCAATATGGTCTCACCAATACCTTGCTGGTGAAGGCACCTCTCATAAGTGGTTTGTTACATCTCTGCACATCTCTTTCCTGTGACAGGTTCATGTTCATACACTTGCCATGCCAGTTCAGACAACACTTCACTGTACCATTCATTGCTGTGCCTGACTCCCCACCAGCATTTCTCCAGAATCCAAGTCATATCAGGGTCATGGGCTCAGCTTTTCCATTATGAGTTGTCCAGGATGCCACTGGACAGGTATCTTCTTCACAAGATAGTACTGGTTTTGGTCTTCCCTGTGTTTATCCTCAACAAAACATATTTGAGTTTATAAGTCTGCCTGGTTTCCTCAATTTCATTGTAAGGGTAGCGAGTTAAATCTAGCCATCTTTAAATGCATTACTAGCAGTAAGCAACATAGTGATGCAGTGTCTTACTGTAATGGACTGTATCTTCAATGACTCGACTTGACACGGAATCAAATTGTGAGGCGTACCTTTTGAGACACGAAGTACGGTGCACCTCAGCGAATAAGTCTTCCAAGGCCATAACAGAGACCCCAACGACACACGGAGGAGTTAGGTGTCAAAATTTGAATTCGCCTAAGTATCGCCAACTATAGTAGGGTCCGTCACAGTAATATTTTACTATATACACATCTGTACTATTTATCAATAACCTCCACTCGCCAAGACCGCAAAAGAGGTGGTCAAAAACTTTGAATGCTGTGCAAAAGGTCTAAAAAGAAGCCGCATTGGACATTATGGGAATTGAACCCATGACCTCATGCATATTAGCTCTGAAGATTATTGCTAAGCATGCGCGCTGCCAACTGCGCCAAACGCCCGATGGTATTTTCCTTGCTTCTGACAACCTGGGTGACACCAGACTCTATCAACGACACACTTAACATCCATTCTCCCACCCATTCATGCCGAAAATCATTGTTGATTGTCGTGTTGTTCCCAGTGCATCCCTACTAGAAGACTTGATGGTTGCTTCAACAGCCCTGAAGCGCAACAATCCCATTTCCTTTGCCAGGATTGCAGAGAGGAACGCGGCTGGAGGAAGGAATAATTCATTTGATGAGTGGAGGTTTGGACAACGCAGTTGATTCGGTTAAAATACAGGCACTGACTCAGACTCACCATCCAGCTTAATTAAGCTTCAGCATCAGTTCGCTTGGAATTGGTCGTCGGCGTCACTGGTACGGTAGTCACCAAGAGGTCCGACAGAGGCCAGCTATCAAAAGTAATAACACAGACAAACAGTCCGTCAGTAGATTTGGTGCTTTCGGGTCACACTTTCTGCAAAAGGAATCACCATCCGGCTCAGTCAGCCAATGTTTCCCGAGGTCGCCAATAGATGATGGTCGAGACAACCCAAAAAGTAACAATCATAGAGTGCAGATTTCTCAGCTAAAGGAATCAAACTAAGTCATTGCTGTTATTCTCGCAGCAGACGGTTGCGAGAAGAATTGAACCTTTTTAAAAAGAACCTCGAGGCCAAATGACACCGCCGTACACTCTAGCTACCGGTAGCTTGCAACGAGACGGAAGATACTGGAAATCACAATGCAAACAGCTTGGATTCTGTAGTCCTCTTCCCGCCAATCTTTAACTTTAGCAATGCCACCAACCCTTCTTCATTAATGCCAGTGTGATGCAATAATCAGCTTACTCACGCAAAGAAGGCACAAACAGCCGCAGATCATGTTCTACGTTTGCTTTCTCCTTGGACTGAATCAGCAGAAGAAGTACGGTATTACCCTGCATCTTGCATCTCAATGCAAGCAAGAAAATACGATCCAATCGAAAGAAGAGCATGAGCCAGATGGCCTCGAAAAATTTGGCCAGCCCCTCAAAAAACGAAGAAAAGTGGTGGGAGTCGTATCCACGTTTGAAGCAACTCAAACAAATCAGGTTCCTAAGTCCTTGATTCTCGGTTTGACCGATCATTTTGAACCCGAACGCTAAAATGATATCTTCTCCGTTTTGGGAAAGTGTCAAACCCTGGATCCAACCGAAGACGAGAGATGAGAGATGAGAGGCAACGATGATGAGGAAGCGTCTGATACCTTTCCTTGGAAACAGTCAAACTTCCCCACTACTACCAAAGCCCCCGATTCGATTCCAAAGAGACCTGACAATGCTACCGCTACTCCTGCTGCTGGTGGTGGTTCCTTTGCTACATCTGAGTGAAGGAGCACACACCGATCAGATTCCCCGTGGTTGCAAGCCACCTCTCGATTGGTTCCCTTTCTGCAATGCATCCTTGCCATTGGACGAACGGTTGGACGACATTATCAGTCGCTTGACGTTACAAGAAAAGCCGTACCTGCTGGTGGCTAGAGAATCCCCCAAGGGCAACATTAGTCGACTCGGCATTCCCGAGTTTGATTGGGGTGGCAATTGCATGCATGGCGTGCAAAGTCGCTGCGCTCCAGATGGCCGATGTCCCACAAGTTTCCCCAATCCAAACTCGTTAGGTCCCACCTTTAACAGGACCATTTGGAAAACCATGGGAACGGCTATTGGCTTGGAACTGAGAGCTCTCTGGCTGCAAAATGTAGGAGAAAATCACGATGATAGAAACCTTCCTCACATGGGATTGGATTGCTGGAGTCCCAATCTCAACATTGTCCGAGATCCTCGCTGGGGACGCAATCTGGAAACGCCATCGGAAGATCCATTCTTGGTGGGTGTCTTTGGCACACTGTACACTCTGGGATTGCAAAACAATTCTCAAGTGGATGATCGCTATTTTCAGGCGGTTGCCACTCTCAAGCACTTGGACGCCAACTCGCTAGAAGGTCCGCATTGGACTCCCGACGGAAAATGGGATAAAAAGCACGGAAATATTACCCGTTATTCGGTCAATGCCAAAATATCCATGCATGATTGGGCTGCCTCGTATCTCGCAGCCTTTCGACAAGCCGTCGTGGAAGGAGGCGCCGCGGGGATCATGTGCAGTTACAACCGCATCAATGGCGTTCCCGCATGTGCTCACGAGTACTTGTTGCAACGGGTCGTTCGACAGCAGTGGAAGTTTCGTGGCTATGTCACTTCGGATTCGCACGCGTTGGAAAAGATTGTCACGACTCATCACTACGCCAAAGATTGGCCGGAAACGGTTCAATTGGCTCTGCAGGCGGGCTGCGATATTGAATCGGCGGCATGGACCAAGGGCAATATGTTTGCCACTGGAGGACACTACATTGATGAAGTCCCCAGTGCTGTTCAGAGCGGTCTGATTGACGAAGAGCTAGTGGATCGGGCGCTTCGGAATGCCTTGGGAGTTCGATTTCGATTGGGACTCTTTGATCCTATCGAGGATCAGCCATTCTGGAACATTCCACCGAGTACTGTACAACAGCCAGATCATGTCAAGTTGGCCAAGGAGGCTACTGCTCAAGGTCTTGTCCTGCTCAAGAACGACAACAAGATTGTTCCGATTGACCCTACCAAATACTCCATTGCATTGATTGGACCTCACTTGTACGACAACATCACCATGGCTGGGAACTATCTCGGACAACTTTGTCCCAAAGACAATCCCAGTTGCGTCACGACCTTTCATGCTGGATTTGTCGAGGCCGTCTCTAAGTATCAAGGCAAGGGACTCGGCGCCGCCAAGGGTTGTTCGGTGAACGGTAACGACAAGACTGGCTTTGCAGAGGCCATTGACGTGGCCAAAAAAGCAGACGTGGTGATTTATGTCGGTGGCAACAATCTTCACATGGAAGCCGAGTTTATTGATCGTCCCGACATTCGGCTGCCGGCCATCCAAGTCGAACTTTTACAAGAGATTGCAAAAGTGAATGACAAGATTGTCACCGTTCTACTTCACGGGGGCATGATTGGATTAGACGCCATCGTCAACCAGGCAGCAGCGGTGATCTCGGCCGGTTACCCTGGCCGATATGCTGGTGAAATTCTGCCGGATGTTCTTTTTGGGAAGAACGCCAGAGCATGGGGAAAATTGGCCATTACGTGGTATCACGATTCCATTCAAGAAGACCTGAACATGCTGGATTTTTCAATGAGCCGACCACCAGGACGCACTTATCGCTACTTTCAAGGCACCCCTCAGTATCCTTTTGGTCACGGACTGAACCCTTTGACTTCATTTGACTTGAGCAAACTGGTAGTCCACAAGGGCAAGGGCAAACAAACACTGGCGCTACAAACAAACGTCACAAACACGGGAAGTCGTCCAGGGAGCGAGATCGTAATGGCATTCTTTTCGCCACCCAGTACGCTCTCGAAGAGGCAGCCAGCTTCGAAATTGCGGAAACAGCTATTTGGTTTTGAACGGGTGCATCTACAGCCGACAGTATCTCGAACAGTTGCATTTGAGATATCGCCAACTGTGTTCCAGCTGTACGACTCGGACGGGTTGCAGGTGCTGTTTCCAGGCAAGTACTCCGTTACAGTGACCAACGGTGTCGATGCCGAAGAGCAGATCTCGATCCTTATCGACAAACAGCACAACTTGAAGGTCTTGCATGGACCTGATGAGTCGGCAACGCAATGAAGTCAGGGATCTGCATGTTGAGGGGGAAGCTGGATGTGGAACCAGGGATCATCACTGCAGGATAGACGCCATGCGTCCTCCGCGGAGTAAAAACAATCTACACAAAACCCAACAAAAACACAATATCCGGCGGCAAACAATCTTCACTCTTCGTGAGGCTCTACCTATCTTGAAACCTCGAGCTAGGCCATATTCATACAGAGGCATCCACGCGACAAAAGTTCGAGATTGCGCCTCAAGATGATCAAGTTCTACATGTACCGGTCGTTGTAACCAAGGTATCACAGATTGAGTTTGTTCAGTTTTGATTTACTATCGGTACCCGAAAAAAATGAATTCTTTGCCTAGCTAGCTAAGGTCCCGTAGATGAGCCACTACTCTAAACCCCCATAGCTGCTGTAAAGGCTAGTTGTATTTGATAGTTATCGTAAGAGTACCCGTACCACTCGCAGATCCCTTAGACCCCTCGCCGCCTTCCGTAGATAACTTCGCTCTCCGCTAAAATTATTCAGTAAAAGATGGAGGCCAAAGTCCGAAGCTGGAAGGTGGAGGGCGCGTGGCGTGGAATATTAGTTTTCTGGTGATCCGTTCCTCACGTTTTTGGTGGGAGTGTGCACAGCTCTACGAATTCAGCGATGGCTGCCACATTCATTAACTCCAGCCGTCGGAGACTCGCGCAGAAACTGTACAAACAAAGTGGCTGATGAGCATTACTGGAACCATGGCACAGAAGACCAGATAAGAGGCTCAGCAGCAGTTCATTTCAGAAGTCGTCAGTTTGTCGTCTCGAAATTGTGTGAAACCACCCTCGAGATGCCTCCGTACGGGGAACACACCCGACAGCAGGGCTACAAGCGCATTGCCGCCGACGAAACAAGAGCATCTCGGTCACGGCGTTCGAGGTCACGTTCGCGGTCACGTTCACCGCGGAGAAAGATTGTGGCTTTCAAGGCGAACAAGCAGGAAGAAGATCCACTCCGAAAAAGCTTGAAAGCAGACTGGAGCTTTCTCCATGAAGGTGTTCTGTTTGGACGCGACGAGGAGATAGTCGTCCTCCAGGAGGCTTTTAAGCGTCGAATCGATCGAGCTGCCGGTGACCAACCTGAGCTTATCTTAGTGCAAGGAGACTTTGGAACGGGTACGTAGTGTACTGTAGTTGAAGGGCTTGTCGTGCGTGGCTGCCACATCTCTGACGCTCTTCCCCGCAAACTCACAGGAAAGAGCGCGTTAGTCAAAACAGCATTGCGGGATTATGTCAAGCGACACAATGGTTATTTCGCCCTTGGCAAATTTGATCAATATGCTACAACCGCTCATCCCTGCGGTCCCATCACAAACGCCTTGAACCAGCTAGCAATGGCACTCGAAGAGAAGCAAAAGAAGGACACGTACAATCCGCTGCCACCTTCTAAAAGGATACTGGACGAGGTGGGTTTGGAATATTGCCAAGTTCTTGCCTCGATGGCTCCTGGATTGGCCCGATTTTGGGGACTTCATTCAAACGACAAGGGGGCGGGTTCTGTTCAGCAGCTTTGCCAGGATCGGGTAAAGGTCGCACTTTCCAAGTTCTTCAGAGCCATTAAGCAACCTGTTGTTTTAGTCATGGATGATCTACAGTTCGCGGGCACCAGGGCGCTGAGTCTGCTGGAAACATTGATTGAAACCAACACCAGAATTGCTGATGATATTGCTTGCTTAACCGTCGTCGGCGTGTATCAGTCAAACGGTGCACCACAAGACCATCCGTGTACCATTATGCTGGATCGATTGGAAGATGAAAAGAACACCAACATTCTTCGTATCCTTGTTGAGAACTTGAGTATATCAGATACCGATGCATTGCTCTCGCGGGTGCTACGTCAGCGAAAGGAACTTTGTCTCCCTCTGGCGGAAATCGTTCATGAGAAGAGTCGACGGGGAAACGTTGACTTTGTTTTACGCTATCTGAAAGAACTGCTTGAGTCAGGTGTTCTAGTGGCAGAAAGGCGGGCATCGTCGGGAAGCTATAACAAACGATATCATGATTTGAATTGGATGTGGGAAGACGACAAGTGGTATGAACTCGAGGTACGACAACGTCTAAATGTCGAAGATATGGCCTCTCAGCAGATTCAGCGGCTCCCTGGGACCTTTCAAGGTCTCCTCAAGAAAATGGCATGTATCGGAGCGGAAGTTGATCTTGAGGTTCTTGTAGTGGCGCTACGCGGTGGTTTCTCCGAGAAGCGCGGGGACGGGGACAATTTCGGCGGCTATGATCATGACAGAGTGAAGGTTATGCTTGCGCTGGCCATCCAGGAGGATTTGATTTTGGAGCAGCTGCCGGATCGACCCGGAAGGTACGCCTTTCGGCACGATCGTGTGCAACAAGCTGCGTACAATCTGATCCCAGAAGATGAACGAATCAAAGAGCATTGGCAAATTGGACGGGCGCTCCTTGACCGATTAAGCCCAGAAACACTGGATCAAAATCTGTTCCTTGCAGTGAATCAACTGATCCCAGGAATTGAGCTCTTAGCCGACGATATTGACAAACAGGGCATGCCGCGGCTGTTTACGAGGGCTGGTAAGAAAGCCAACAAGCTAGCGGACTTTGAAGCTGCTCGCACCTATCTTGATGTAGCTTCACAGCTGCTTTCGTCCCGACATTGGCAAGATCAGTATCGTCTCAGTCTGGAGTTGTATTGCTCCCGAGCCGAAGCAGAATGCTGTGCCGAAGACTATGAGGCCATGAATGCGACAATTACGGAAATCCTCGGCAAGTGCCAATCGTCGCCCAGCGACCAGATGAGGGCAAATTTGATCCCTCTCCTCAAACTAGACAAGAAGAGCTACAATTCACATGAAGCCATGGATCTGTGTTTCCAGCTGCTCGGAACGCTCGGGGAAAAGTTCCCCACCAGAACGAGATTGGTCTTTGGTGTCTCTGAGCAGCTGAAGGTCAAATGGCAGTTGCGTTCGATGTCTGACGAAGACATCTGTAACCTGCCATTGCTTGATGTATATGATGCAGAGAAGACTGCCACGGTGTCCATCCTATGGCACCTACTTCGGTACAGCTGCTTTGAGGCATCGGACTACTTCCCAGCCGTGATCCTTCGTGGGGTCAAGTTGACACTCAAGTATGGAGTTTCTGAGCTGTCGTGCGCCTCGCTGGCCGCGTATGGCCTTGTCCTCTGTTCCCTCGGTGACTATGATGACGGATACCGTTATGCCAAGCTGGGAATGAAGCTGATGAAACGATTTCCTCGTTGCCGAGCTCAAATCATGCCCAAGGTCTGCTGCTACTCCTATGGTATGGTCTACCCTTGGAAGCTTCCTGTTGGACCAACTACTTCATCTCTACGGACAGCCATCGATACAGCATTGGATACTGGAGACCTTGAGACGGCAATGGTGGCGTCCTACACAAGCCTTACCAACAGTTTTGTCGCGGGGGAGAGACTTCCTGCATATGATCGCCGGATATCTCAATGCGAAAAGATCATGACTGTCCAAGGCCCATGGCTTTCTTTGACCAAGTTGGAGAAGCAACACGTGGACCATCTTATGGGAAGGTCTGAGAGCCCGTTTCCGGCGTTGTCGTCGATTGATGGCTCAAAAGACGCCATGAATGATTGGGAGTATTACCAATTCTCGTCGTCTGCCATCCAAATGCAGTTGGCCTATCATTTCGGAGACATTGACAAGGCGTTGGCAAGCGCCAACAGCGCGCGCAAAGTCAAGGGGGTAGTCAAAGCGTCTATCTATATCACCATTCTCCATGTTTACGACGGTCTAACAGCGCTGGAAGCGGCTCGTCGTTTGAAGGGCAATCGACGACAACGGCTAGTGTCATCGGCACGTCGCAGCCTGAAGCAGCTCAAGATTCTTGCTGAAGTTTGCCCCGAAAATATTATGCACAAGCTACATCTTCTGAATGGAGAACTCGAGGCATTCAACGGGAAACTTAATGAAGCAGTTGCATCTTTCAAGCTGGCCATTGACAATGCGGCTGATCGGGGAATCTGGCAGTTTCTTGCACTTGCCCACGAACGTGCTTCCATGGCTTATCATCGAGTTGGCAGGACTACGGAGCACAGCCGCAAGGCAAAGAATCATCTCAACAACGCTATCGAGGCCTACTCAGAATGGGGTGCATGCAGTTACGTGGAACACCTCATGCAGAGGAAGAGCGACATTCTAGAGGTGTGGTGACAATGGGATCTGCTAAAAACTATTATTAATGTGTAAGCAGAAAAGCTAAAGTAAATTTACTAATGTGCCGAGAAAGATCAACCGTAGCCAATGGGCAATGCATATATGATATTCCATTAAGCCTTATTCTCTGGTCCGCTTCAGGATGTCTGTCCGGCGGTATCTATCTGGCAGCTTCCTGTTTCAACCTCCTGACAATAGTATGATGACGGGACAGCTCATGAACATATTAATGGTACCTACCGGTACCTCCGGGTTGATCGGAGTCACGGTGTCTAACCTTCTAAAGAAAAAGCAAAGGTTACTTTTCCCTTGCATGCAAGGATACCGCACATACTAGAGCTAGTACCCATATCCGCTGCCAGGTACCGAAACTTCCTATTCTTCCTGAACGTCTGCTCTGTCCAACTTTGAAAGACTTTCCATCCTCGGTTAGAGGCAACAACATTTGTGATGTTTACAGCTTAGCGCGCTTCTAATTGACAGCATTGAGTGATGAGTGAGTCGAGTCGAGTCGAGTCGAGTCCTCAGTAACTGTTGCCGAGTTGATCAAGTAAGTCAGAGTCGAGTCGCTGCTACGCTGCGCTGCAACATTCTTGTAATCAACCCAGAGGGGTCTGTCAGCGTGTCACAATAATGTCTGTCTTGTTGAGAAAATAGTCACAAATTGGCATTTTAGGTGTTTTGATCATTGGGGTAATATACATGATTAGAATATATTTTATGTAGAGAGCAGGCAACATCTTCAAGTCGGACACTTAATGGATAAAATTCCTCAAGTATAGATACTTTTTATCCAAAAGTGCACATAGGCAAAAATTGGATTATTACTTAGATGAACTGGATGGCTACATAGGGTTATACAATACTCAAGTACATAGATAGCATAGAGCAAGCCATCGGATAACAGTTAACTGAAAGGTTAGGGTCATAAAAGGATTTAAGGTACAGTTTCCTCTGATGACTATGTCCTTTTGACTAATTTTCATAACATGATGTTCTAGAAATCAGTGGTAATGATGTTTTAGAAATTAGTGATTCTCATAACGTGATGTTCTAGAAATCAGTCATTCTCACAACAAAGTGTTACAGAAAGCAATCGCTGAAATTGAATTTACTTTTTCTTTTTTGTTTTGAAATCCTTCGTCGCTTAGTGAGTCGGGGAGCATAGCGGTTTGTTTGTGCATGTAGAAGGTTGTACATATTTGGATTCTTTAATGCATCCTTAATCCAAGCTTCCGTTGATCTCATAGTTGAATTATCACAGGATTGAATAGGAAGTGTGTTATCTAGAAGTGGAATATACAAGCTTTACTTATTCACAGTGCAAGCAAAGAAGCCGTTTGGTCCGCTCTTGTAAGCAAGTCATTCTACGTTGAAGCTGAAGATTTTTCAGTCATGCTTCAAGATATGCTTCAATGTGCCGAATCACTCTCATTTCACTATGACAATCTCATTTTTCCAAACGACTGATTTTCGTAACACTTCGTTCTCAAAATCAGTGCTCGAAACCACCATTATAATTCCGTTCAGAGTCTCAAAAATCTGACACTTCAGTAACCAACCGCCAATTGGCTCATATCCAGCACACCTTGGCATGCATTCTGTGATGCAAATGGTTGTCACTGCTCTGAGAAAACATGTTATGGTAGAAGTCGGTGTTGGCTGGCTGGTCAGGACTCTTTCCATTTTGGTTTCAAGAAATTGTACTGTTCAACATCAAAATGGGTCAAACGACTGATTTTCGTAACACTATGTTCTCAAAATCAGTGTCCAAAACCACCACTATTATTCCATTCAGAGTCTCAAAAATCTGACACTTCAGTAACCAACCGCCAATTGGCTCATATCCAGCACACCTTGGCATGCATTCTGTGATGCAATGGTTGTCACTGCTGTGAGAAAACATGTTATGGTGGAAGTCGGTGTTGGCTGGCTGGTCAGGACTCTTTCCATTTTGGTTTTCAAGAAATTGTGCTGTTCAACATCAAAATGGGCCAAATGACTGATTTTCGTAACACTTCGTTCTCAAAATCAGTGCCCGAAACACCAACCGCCATGATGCATGATCTCCTTTCCAGCTCCACAACCACAATCTAATACCAGAGCCGAGCCTGAAGAGAATCACGGAGTGACACATATGCATTGCAGCGCAGCAGCTAAAAATCTTGTACTTGTTGTTAAAACGTTCATTCATAAGCCGGCCGACCCACCGTAAAGACCCCTCCGGGGGTTAACTACGGCCGTCCATCTAATGTTAACCTCGGCCTCCCGGGTGCTACCTTGCCCTTGTATGACATAGTCACAGCACCACAGTAAAAAAACTGTTTTGCACCTGCTTGGAGCGGATCTTGGAGCTGTCTCGGTCATCATCCAAAAACGGCAGCAGTGCCGTACCAAGCCACGCCCTACGCCACAAACGGAAGCCAAGAGCAGGCGACATTCCAATCCATTCCATTAATTTTCATCTTCCTAGCTAGAACCATTACGGTACCGGTACTTCTTTTCAGAACAGCAAGACAAAGATGAACTTTCAGCGAGATATCATGGCCCTCTCTCAAGTGGAGAAGGAACGCGCAGAAGCCATCAAAAATGCCATTGCTGGAAGAGATGATCTAAAGACTTTGCCGGACTTTGAGATTGCTCATTTGGCCATTGTCCGGGGTGAAAATATGGATCGTGCCTTGGATACGGCCTACAAGATGCAGTGCTTTCGCGAGGAATTGAAGATCATAGACACGGCGCAAGATGGTTTGGACACGATTCTTGCCTTTATGAATTTGCAGCCAGGCTTCCTCTTGGAACTTACGTACCTGCCGTTCCATGGAACCTATTCATGGTCCTGCGACTATGAAAAATTGAACCCATCTGTGGTCAGGACACGGGAGCAATGGCGGACCTTTCAAGGTGGATTCTACTATATGATGAGATGTGCCGCCACAGACTTCCATTCCATTCGCACTGGATTGGCAACACTTAGTGAATGTGAGGGAATGGGATCTCACAATTTTGATATTAAGCTATTTGAAAAGGCAGTACATGAGCTATGGAGTTTCTATCCTGCTCGGTACAAAGAAACTGTGTGGCTCCACACACCAAGTTTTGCCAACTTTTGCTACTCCATGCTCCGGAAAATTGTCAGCCAAGAACTGGCTGATAGTTGGAGAATTGGAGAAGAAATCCAAGGGTTTGAGGGACGGAGGCTCACGGAACTATTTCATATACCCAATTTTGAAGTCGCAACGATCAATCTTGTGGCGCGACTTCAGCGTTATCTGACTCAACGATATCACAATGAGCACACATTTGAATTGGACAACTGCCGAATTCTTGCATAAGAACCTGGGGACGCTTTGGCGCGGCCGCTGTTCAGCGAATGATTAGAGTTGTAAACGACTCTTCAGATCGGTGAGCGACTCTCTAGTGGTATTCAAGTCATGGTCAAAGCAACTGAGCTGAGTACTTCTATGCATACTTCATGTGCATCAGTAGGTCACGGTATGTGGAATGAGAGAATGCTTTGCTCTGTGGCTTCTTGTGGCTAAAGGCATGCTCAGATAGACTGAACTTGTGCTCTCGAAAACAGAAGATGCATGTCTACGCTTCCACTACAATCGTAGTAGATACTAGTAGAGGGCTAACTAGCTCTAGCTAGAGACCAACATTCAGGTGCTATATTGGTTGGTTGGTTGGTTTACTCGCCACCGGTAGCGGGCAACAAAGACAGAGCCTGCCATTGCCCCACCGCCATCTAGCTAGGACCAGCAGTTGGTTTAATCACGATTATCCACTCCACATGGTGCAAATGGCTGGCTTCGAACTTCATCTCTGCATGCAATCTACCTCTATCCCACCCTGGGTTGGTCCATTGTTTTGCGTGGGCATAAGGAAGCTCTACTAGCTAGCTGTATTGCACTGGACCCTCTAGGATTTTGGGTCCCTTCCAGCTTCCAGAACATCCTTTGTGAGCGCGTCCGAATGGATTTTGTCGGAACGTCCCGCATTTGGTAAAAAGCTGAAATTGAACATCATTTTTTGCCACAAATTGGTTACTTTTGTTGAAATCGCAGATGCAGCACGATCGTTTCATCGGGGAGGTCTGCAAACCACGACTTACCTGACCTCTCCGTAAGTTTTGCTTTTTCAACCAAGCTTTTTTCTTTCTCACAAAATCCTCTTTCCAACTCTAAGAATTCGAACAAAAGCACCCACCACGATGTCCTCCAAGCACAACATTTCCCACACCACCGAGATTGCCGTTCCCATTGACTTTGTCTGGAAGACACTGTTTGATCTTCAAGACTGGAAACAGTGGAACAAATGGACCCTCTTGGCAACCAAAGATGCGTCTGCCACACCCGCGGAAGGCATGCCTGGAATTCTCAAGGCGTGCTATGAAGGCAACGACAAGGATTGGCAAACATTTGACTTTGTGTTTGGCGAGATCCTTCATGGTGACGATAAAAAACAGCAACAGCCCGTTCGACTGTTGACTTGGCGAGGATCTGTTGCCAGCGGTTGTTTGTTCTCGGGTCATCACACCATGCGGTTGGAACGCATCGACGATACCACGACCAGACTTATTCACGCCGAACACTTTGGAGGACTTCTTCCAACGCTTGGTCTTGGATTGCCTTACAAGACATTGAATCGCAATTATCGCCTCATGAATGAGTCCTTTCAAGCGCACGTGGAGCAAAAGTTCAAAGAACAAGAGATCTGAACTCCGTTGGTGTGTACTTTCCACGAGTAGCCACTGTATCGAGAACACGAGAATGTGATGTGTGCAGCAACGAAAGAAGGTTGTAACACTTTAAAAAAGAATAGTACCTTACTTGTATTCCGTCCTTTATCACCAGTCACTTGCGTATGATAGGTTTCGCTCATAATATTGTTGTGCAGGCTTTGTATGTCACCGTCGAGATACCGGCAGCTTTTTGACAGCGAGGAGCTAAGAGACTGCACTTGTTGCAACCACGCTGCCGAACCGGGTACTGTAGCGCTCAACGAGGAGCGGTGGAAAGTTGCCGACCGCTGAAGCACAGTCATCGCCGAAGCTCTACGAAGTTCCATGGATGCACTTGGATGACTAGATTGCTATGGTTGTTCATTTGCAGATATTTTGTGCTGGGCGCCCCAAAAGCCACCAACTCAAGAAACTATCTATCAACACACTTACTTCATGTAGTACTTTTAAAAAAGAAGTGGAGCCGTATTGAAGAATTACGAGCTGAGGATGACACCCTGGCCCTCTAGTAATCCCTTTTTTGATAGCGAGGCTTTCGAGGCAGTTGGCAAGAGCCTCCTTTTGGTTTGTTACCCAAATCGGTTCCAGCCAATTATTGGCGTTCCAAAAAGGAATAAAAATAGATGCATTCTGCCAAAATTGCAAATTGACGAGTATGTGAATCCATTTTCTCGCCACAAAACCTTCGTACAAGAAGAGTATTTTTGTTTGGCCTCACACATCAAATCGTTCCATTTGTCTGGTTTCGGCATTTTCTTTCCAGACACTGCCCAAATCTCCTTCATATACTTCTCGTTTCCAAATGGGAATGCGTCGTTTCAATTCATCAATGAGGTATTCGGTACAATGCATGGCATCTCGTCGATGCGGACTGGACGCGGCCAAAATGACACTGGCTTGACCCACGGGACAATCTCCCAAAATATGCACGGCGGCAATCTTGTCAATGGACGAATATTTGGTGCGAGCATCCCGACACAGTTTGCGCAATTCCTTGACCGCCATGGGAACGTATCCTTCGTAACTGAGTTTGGCCACTTGTTTGCCTTGATAATTGTCGCGGGTAATTCCCACAAACGTCGACACGGCACCACTGGTCCCCGTCACGACGAAATTGTAACAGTCTTCCAGAGACGGAAGATTCTCTGTCACTTGAATCATAAACGCCTCATTGTCGTCATTATTATTGTCAGTAGCAGTAGTAGCAGTAGTGTTGCTTGGATTGTTGTTATTGTTTTCTGTTGTTGTCATGGCTGTATCTCATCAGTCAATGGTCGAAGGTCGATGGTTACGGTTTGGTTGGTATGAGCCAAGAAATTGACTGGTTGGTGTCAAAAAGAGACGAGGAAGTGCGAATGAGTGTGGTTGGTTTTAGTCTTTGGATCTTTCTCCTTGGCTTGGCGCGCCAACGTCGTACCGGTGGCCGGCAGCTGCAATTTTGATCCAATGCAATGGGTGCGTCATCAACTTGAAGACTTAATGTCAAGTCGCAAGCGGTACTGTACAACCATCTACAGTATCCTGGCGCCAAAAACCTGCTTAGTTAGACAAAAGAACTTCGCGCCGCGAAGGATCTGGTGGTACCAGTATCCATGCACATGTAATGCCACAAAATCAAGGGTGGAAGAGTGACAGTCATTTTCATCAGCTCACAAACCTTGCTTATTGTGGGCCAGAATCCTTCTGTCAACCAAAAATATTCAGCCATGGTGGTATCTTCTTCGTGGTGCCTTTTATCCCTCGCTGCCGTGGTGGGTGTCCAAGGCCAATCCTATGAGTTCTACCAACAGTTGGCTTCCAACTTGGAAACGACACCCGAAAAGTTTGTCGAGCTGGGAGGTGTTCTGGATGACAACTGTACATTTTCCTTTAATGCCTCGGCCGACAATTGCGACGCACTGATTGCAGCCTACAAAGGTCTGCTGGATAGTGCTACTAGCAATAATGGAACTACTTTTGTGGATGGAGACAGCAGCAGCAGCTGTGGCTGCTACAGTTTTTGCCGAGGTCAGAATGTGGCCTGCTACGACAAAGGAGACTTCCCACCCGAATTTCAATGCAACGTGTACGACGTCGTGGCGGGATGTCAGGTGGGAGTGGTCGCCAAGACATCCCCATTGAGCCCTGCCGAAGAAGCCGACAAACCGTGTCCCGAAGGATACATGTGCTCTCAAGACAAGGAACGAAGCTGTGAAGAAATTCGACAAATCCCCATTGATCTGGGTTTGGGAGATGTTCATGCGGGTCTTTACTGTCCGTAAGTTTGTTTGCCACTGACTGAACTGAAGGTTTGCGAATTTCCTCTCACCATCATACTATTGATTGTAATCTATCTACAGTGGCACGGACAATAGAACAAACAACAACTACAACAACTGTGAAGCCGGATTTTACTGCCCTGATTCCGTCACCAAATTACCATGTCCAGCCGGGTTTTTCTGCCCACACAAGGTGAGTTGGCTCATTTATTTCATGGCAAGATCAGCGAAAAGAATTCTTGCTATGGGACAAGCCACTGATCTTGTGCTCTACCTACCTGATGATGATGAAAAAAAGACCATGATGCCAGAGATTCCCTGTGATTTCTGTCCCGAGGGAGCTGCCACCATGAGGCGAAAACCCTACGGATACATAGGTTTTGCTATTGTGATCGGTTTGATGATCATCTTGGTGATTTGGGAGGTATTCAAACGATACAATGCAGGGTTGTTTGAACATTTGGTAGAACTCAAGAGTCGCAAAGTCAGCAATTTGAAAAAGACCATTTGGAGCCAACGGCGTCAAGCCAAGCTGGAAAAATTAATGCCCAAACTGGAAGTCATTGAAAATCGTCTCAAACACAAATCGGGAACGTACAAACCGGAGGACGATGGCAAGGCAGAAAAGGCACTCAACACCAAACGGGATGATGGAAAGATTGTCTTTGATGCTCGACGACTCTTTGACTTGATGGATACGGAGAAAAAGGGCGAATTGACCTACACGGAAATCAACCATGCGCTCGAACTCAACGCCGTGCAACTCCGCGAATTCTCGAAACGAATGAATCAAGCGGCCAAGCTCCCACCCGAGACGGAAACGGTCAAGCGAAAGGTCTTTTCACACTACTTTCTGCGAGTGTTGGAACAAATCTCGCATTTTGAACCGACATCCCACGAGGCAGATGAATTGTACGATGAAATTCTGGAGCATCGAGGAGAACCAATTGATTTGGATGGTATTCCCCATGAATCTTTGTTCACATCGCCCTTGGCAGACTTTTTGACCGATGTGCAAATCAACGAACTCATCAAGCGATTTCGGCAGCTGCAGGAAAAGCAAGTTACAATGATGGGTAGCATGAATGACTCTTTATTATTGGATAACTCGTCTGGAGGAATGGGAATGGATGAAAGCAATGCATCGCAACGACGAAGATCTTCCAATTCCCTGATGGCGGTCCCGGCAAACTTTATGCGTCGCCTCTCCATGGGGATGCGACGTGGTTCGATGGCGACACCTCGTAAAACGAGAGGGTCCGATTCGGAGGTGAAGAAATCGACTCGATCATCCACCACAAATGCCAGTGGTAGATCGCGCGTCAGCGTAGCTCAAACTGTGAAGCGGGGGTCCGTGGCTGTCAAAATGAATGACGATGACATAGCCGCTGTCGACCCGGAAAACATGGCGGAATTCAACAGGGCGAAATGGAAGCGTCCCACAGCATTCTTCAAATTCCACTTTTCCACAATTACAAGGGCTGAATTTGTGGCCTGGTACCCGTCCCTGCTTACGGAAATCACGGAAGAGGAACAAACGGCGTCAATCAGACCCACGGAGGTTGTCGATGGAGTGGACATTGCCTTTCAGGATTTAACCCTGACCGTCAGCGTGAAGAAATCTACCATTACAATTGTCGATCACGTGACGGGTCGGCTCAGATCTGGGACAATGACAGCTCTGATGGGCGGTAGTGGCGCAGGCAAGACGTCTCTCTTGAATGCGCTTTGCGGGCGAGCTCATTACGGTGACGTAACCGGAACCGTGTATATCAATGGCCACAAAACGTCGATTGAGGAGCATTCAAGTGCTGTCGGATTTGTTCCCCAAGATGATATCGTCTATGCGGAGCTTACAGTTCGTGAGAACCTTATATTCAGTGGGAAATTTTTGCTCCCGCAAGGGACCCCCATGCAAGAAATTGAAGACCTGGCCGATTCGACCATGGCTAGCCTGGGGCTGTCAAGAGTGATGCACAGCATGGTTGGGGATGTCAACAGGAGAGGTGTGTCCGGAGGAGAAAAGAAGCGTGTCAATATTGGACTGGAGCTCATGGCAAGGCCAAAGATTTTGTTTCTGGACGAACCTACTTCGTAAGTTTCCATTTGCCTCATTGTTGTCCTTCTGTTGTGTTGCCCCCACCCTAATCTGGCGTATTGGCATCCTCAGTGGGCTGGATTCCAACTCGGCACTTTTGGTTATGTCTTCCCTCAAGACACTTGTCACCGAGCAAGGCACAACAATCTGCTGTGTTATTCACCAACCTCGAAAGTTTATTTTCGAATTATTTGACAGTTTGGTCCTCTTGGGAGTCGGAGGAAAGTTAGTTTACCATGGGCCTGTCATGTTGGCAGAGCAGTATTTCACAGACCTCAACTACGAACTACCGCCTGGGGAGGCTTTGGCCGATTGGTTGATTGATATCTCGTCTGGACGGTTGGAACCAAAAGATGACGAAGAGACTGGATCCACTGCTGTGACAGCACCAACAAGCAACGGGGGGGCAAGCGAAGAAATGGATTCAGCTGACCTTGTCAGAGCGGCCAGCGGTTTGGTATATCCTTCTGTTGAAGGCGAAGAGTCAAATCCATTGCTAGGCGACTCCACGGCTGTGGAATTCGAAAACGATGCAGCACGAGCCAAATCCAGACGGGAGATTCTCTACGCGCACTGGAAAGAGCATTTCGGGTCCCTCTCCGATGAGAGCAAAGAAATCTACAAGGCACCAGAGGCGTTTGACCTGCCTAAGAAGAGGATCATGAAGCCATTCCATAATCAGCTGATATATCAAATTCATAGGCTCTTTGTTGTTGGCGGAAGGAATTGGCTTGCGAAACTCATCGACACATCCGTCATTGTTGGTGCGGTGGTTTTGATAGCAATTATGGATGGCACTGTGAAAGCGACAAGAGAGGACAGCCTCAATGATCTTCGATATGAGAGCATTGCTGAGCCAACAAGCGTCGAAGTGTTGGTGACAGAATTTCCAAAGCTGTTCAGATATGCGATTTCTGCCAACATCATTGATCTGCAAGGGTAAGTGTTAGAGCAAGAAAGCGAAAGCACTCAAGAAGGTGTTTTCTGAAACTTCCATTTTCTCCCTTCTCCGCAGGCATGCCAGCAAGTTGGGTGTGATCATTGCTGTTCTGGTGGGGCTCAGTGCTACCAAAGTCATCACGAGCAAGCGGAAAGAGTTCTTTCGTGAAGCCGGGAGCGGCTACAATGTCAACGTTAGTTTTTCTACAGTGCACTCTCTTTTTAGCCTTTCCATTCTCCTTTCATATTCTCAAATACTGTTGTGTCTCCCTGGTTACAGGCATACTTCGCAGCTGTGAACGTTGTGGCAACACTGGAACATTCGATTCAAATCCTTTTGTGCGCGTTGTTCGCCTTGTGGCTTCGAAGTTCCCTGTCCCACTGGTACAGCTACATTGTGAGCTTTTTGATGATGGGCTGGATCACAGTCTCTTGGGCGCTGTTGTTCCCGATCGTTGTCCCACAGGAGAATGTTGTGCTGGTAACCGGTTTCTTCATTGTTCTCATGTCATTCATATTCTCTGGAGCCAGTACGTTTTATCGTGTCCCCCTTCACTGCCGCTAGCACCTCTCGTGCAGAGCTCATCTAATTGGCTTGTTCGTCTTTTGTATTTTCAGACCCGCCTGTGAAGTTTGAGAGTAAGTGCCCCGCATGCATGCTGTTCTTTCGGGTCTATTCCAACCATGTCTGACCTCGTCCCTGTTCTTTGTAGCCATTTACAACAACGACGCCCTAGCTGTCTTCAGTGGAATCTTCTCACCCTGCAGATTCTTCATCGAATCCCTTGTCGTGATTGAATCGATGTGTCTTCCGGTAAGTCTAGTTCGCTTGCGTAGCAAAGCTTGACTTTTGTCCCATTTTTAACACTGTACGTGGCTTCTTTGCGTTCTCGTAGGTGCAAAGCGGGTTCACCGACTTCGGACCCAACTTCCGGGGGGACGCCCTGCAGGCCGCCTCTTTTCGGATCACTGGACAGGGTTGGAATGACTTTGGGACCATCACGGTGCGCTCTTTCGAAGGCTGGTATTGGGGTGTGTTGCCTGCCCTAGTTGTGGGAATTCTGATTCGTTGGGGAGCTGCCGGAGCCATACATGTTTCGGATCGAGCCAAGCAAGCCAAAAAGTCGCTGATTCACGACCTTGCCAAGGAACCGGTAGGGTGGATCTGGTTGATCCTTTATTTCATCATTCTGCTCGGTTTGTTTGGAGCATCTGGCTATTTGATTCTTCGCCAGGTTTCAGCAGTAGAGGGCTGAGATTCTGGGCGGAGCGGGCGCATTGTTTTTTAGTGACAAGCTCGTGTCAATCACGTTTTTAGTACGACTGAGACTCTCTCTATCATCACAACTGTTCCACTAAAGTAAAGTACATCAGATCAATCCATAACCTTTCTATCTTTCGTCAGCAGTTCTACAAAAAAGTGAAACAACCCACAAGGCAATCCACCCATTGCTTGAGCTGAGATCGGCTGGTCAAAGTGTGGCCCCACCACCGAGCGGGATCCAAGAGGATCGGCCTTACCGCAGTCAGTGCGTCCGAGTCCCAACACTGGCATCGTTTGAACCAATTCTGAAAGAAGACACCATGCTAGTGTCCACTCAACTTGCGCAGCACGTTCAATGTTGCCTGGCCTCTGCTTTAGAACTGATTCAATCCAGTTCTCTCTGTCGGGTTGTGCTCCTCTTTCCTCTACTAGCTACGGTAGCTATATTAGTTTCGAGTCCTCGGTTTGCCCCCCCACTGGTCTCACAAAGCCCCTCTTCCTTCCTTTCTGGTAGCTACATGTAGTACTAGTACCATTAGTAGATAGCTCCGGTCCTCTTATCCCCCTTTGATTTTCCCCTTATTTTCCTGCAATAATATTTTTATTGGTGTTTCATTTTAGCGTGAATATTGTGCAGGGAGCCATTCCGTCATTTTTTGCTCCGGTGTTTCTTTTCCACCAAAACGATGACGAGCAACGGTGAGGTCGAAGCTGCCAGCTACTCGCAAGAGTTGGTCGCCATTGATCGCGAGGAACAAGAGCTGACCGAGGAGGATGCAGCATTCAAGAAGAAGATGGAAGCGGAGGAAGCGGCCTTCAAGAAGAAGAAGGAAGCAGAGGAAGCAGCATTCAACAAGAAGATGGAGGAGAAGCGAAAGGCTGTAAAGATGAAGAAGCAGGAGGTTGAGCGCAAGAAGAATATTCGAGAAGAACTCAAATGCATCAAGCAGGGCACCGTGATTTCTGCGCGGAGCAGCAATGACGAGAAGCCGACTCTTTTCGTTGTTGCTTCCGTCGGCAAGGACTGTCTTGTTTCTGTCGCGTCGATGACAACAGAAAATTTTCTGGCCTCCTCCTCGATCGATTCTCTGGCTACCACTGAAATCGATTTGTCTGCGATGGACTACAAGATTTCACAGCACAAGATTGTCTCTACACTCGCTGGCATCGCGGCAAGTGACCCCCAGGCCAGCTGTGCCACAATGAACAGTGGTGATGTCAAGGACAAGGGCAGTGGCAACCGCCGCCACAGCCACCGCTTGGGAAGCCATATCGCTACCGAGGAAGAGACCGACAGTGGTCAAGGCGAGGAAGGCGGCCGCCGTGTCACTCGCGGTCGACGTCAAATTCTTGAAGACGTCCGCTGTGTCAATCGCAGTCGAAGTAAAAAACTAGACACGGACCGAAACACCAAGAACAAGAGCACCAAAAAACGCACCAATGGTCACGCCAACGAAGAAGAAAGTCAGACCAACAAGCGAGCGAAGTGAAAAGCCACTGCTAAAGCGAAGATGATCGATGTCAATCTTTTGGTTCGGCTGTAGGAGTTGTGGCGGTGAGGCGGTGAATCGAATTTGTGTTGTGTCGTACTTGTGTGGTCAAGCGCAAGACCCGACGTGCCGCTCCGGCTGCTTCGTGGTGTCAACGCGCTCTTCATCTCGTGATTGCACTTTTGATGAATGGAAGGAGGTCGTAAATTTTGATGCACCGCGACCACGTGATTCAAAGGCACGCACACTCCGTGCACGTCGCATCATTCAGAATATATAGCGATAATACAGAACTTTAACGATTTTCAGGATTTGTACAAAAGATGAGCTCCCGGAGCGTCATAGAGCCTGCAGGCACTTTCCTTTCGCTTTGCTCTAACCTCCTTCGCCATCTCGATTGACAACACCAATTTCGAGTGCGATACAAGGGGGGCTCAGCACGGAACTCAACTTCTCCGCAGCCATCACGATCTGTTTCCATCTAAAGCGATCGGTCTACGGCTCCGCCATTGCACCCCATCGATGGAGTGATCGCTTCTTTGACGTCCTTGAGAAGTACAGGAATGGAATGGATCGGTGCCATGTGTATACCTGTGTCGACGATTTGGTTTTTGCCGGCAATGATCCAAGGGACATTGACTGGCTCCTCGACAACATGGTGGTTGGGAAACCGACATTACCATCGCGGCCAATGCCACTACTAACCCTGAATCCAAGGGTTCCAGCGCAAAGTCACAATGAGTTGACGTACCATGACGACTATCGGCGTGCTGACATCGAATACAACTACAGGTACATGGTCAGAGCCGATGAGATCTTGAATACAGCGGAGATAGGCAAGACAAATGTGACCACTGGTTCCCTTGGGACAGGTCCGCACGTCAGGAGTCAGAAACATGAATTTATTGGTTGTCAAGCTCTTTGCCTACAGTTGTACCCTCCACCTACCTCCTACCAGGCCAAACACCCACGAACCGATCGTGGCGCCACAGACAATTACTTCATGGCACTACACAAGGATCCATCCAACCTGGACAAGCTCCCACCATACCAGGCCAAACACCCACGAACCGATCGTGGCGCCACAGACAATTACTGCATGGCACTACACAAGGATCCATCCAACCTGGACAAGCTCCCACCAATTGGATGGGCGATCCCCCCCCAGCTTGGTCCCCTCTTATCATCCAACTACTTCATGGCTCTGCACAAAGAACCATCGAACCCAGACAAGCTTCGGCCAATAGGCATGGGTGCTGCCCTCAGGCGGGTGGTAGGTAAATATGCCATGGAATATTTGCAGTCACGTCTGGCCACTTACCTTGTTCCCTTTGGGCAGTTTGCAATTGCAGTCAAAGGAGGCTTGGACTTCATGGTGGATGTAGCTCGTACTCAACTACACAGGTTTGTCTCTTGTCCTGATCCCTCCCGAGCCCTTCTGTTACTAGACATCAAGAACATGTTCAACGAAGTATCCCGAGTCGCAGTTCGAGACTTCCTTGTTGAGTCACCTGAGTTTTCATGTCTTGTTCCACTCTACGATCTTCTCTACTCTACACCCAACAAGTGCCACTATTTTGATGACAACAACGACCTTCAATACTTCCTCCAACAAGAAGGTCATGCACAGGGGTGCCCCATTGCCCCCACCATGTCTGTGTTCAATTTGTGCCTCCTCCTCAAGTTGGCACTCCATCTACCAATCCAATCATCCAAGAAGCTCTGACCTACATCAATGCCCAAGCTGGCAAAGATGTCCAGCCCGAAATCACCTAGAAGCTGGGAGGAGAATTTTGAGCAACTACAGAAATACAAGTTACGCCACGGTCACTGCAATGCGCCTCAGGGCTGGAAGCAAGAACAGATCCAGCTCTAGCCAATTGGGTCATGCATCAGAGAACGACTCGTTGCAAGCCAACTGAAGAACAACAGCAGAAATTGGAGGACCTGGACTTTGTCTTCCGGCGGAGGAAGCCAACCTCAACTAGAAGCCGCTGAACCACATACGCCAACTTGACGGTTCCAGAACTGCGGCATGCTTTGGCATGGTTCGACGTTGACTTTTCAAATCAAGACACCAGAGATGAGCTCGTTCAGCACTTTCAACACGAGAATCTACTGGTTATTGCTTCTGCAGCGCTTCCGCGAGGGCGACGAAAGACAAGCGGCAGCTCCATTGGTGGGATAAACTAAACTAACCAGCACTTCTTTATTCTCGTTTATTCGTAACCAACCTGTAGTTAGCTGAGCTACTAGCTGACGTTCCTCACCAACGAGACGACGGCTATTCGCTAGCCGTTTTCCTCTCGTCTGGTCCGCTGAGCAGTTCACCCCAAAACATTCACCAAAGTTCCCTTTCGTTTTTCATGATTGTCATTTTTCTTCTTATTCCTCGCCGCCCCTCTGCCTACACGACAACAAACGTCACGTGATAGGCCAGCCACAGGAACCAATGCAACAAGAACATGATCACCAACTTGAACAGCAGCGTGTGGGCGTGTCGTTGCAGGAATTCATCTTCCGCACAGACACGCTGTGCTTGCCGAATCACTTTCCATCCACCATTCTGCATAATCACGGCCCCATGGTAGACAGCCCGTCGTCGCGACGTGGTCAGATTGTTGAGCGTTCGGAATCCAGACTGTTGAATCCGGACATGACTCGGATGATGGTCCTTCATGCAGGTCAGAACGGCATCGATTCCACCAGCCTGTACCAACTCGCGTTGGACACGAGGCCGACTGTGCTGTTTCGACGACAACTGTAGCACCCCCAGTGCCAATTGTTGAAAGGTGATATTGTCAAAATGCATTTGAATCGACAGCACCAAGCATTGCATGCCTTGCGTGGCCCACCGTTCCACATGCCATGAAGAACACGGGATCATTTCGGCAATGACTCGAATGGCGGCCAACTGGATTCCAATATGCGACGAGTGTCGTGCCATTGCTCGCACGACCACTTGAAAGGTTCCTGCCTGGACCATCCACATGGACGTGGTTTTGGCATGATGCAAATTGAGCAGACATTGACATCCCAATCGTTGTATATGCGTATGATCTTGGTGCTCCAACATGGCTTTTAAAATGGCATCTAGCGCTCCCGCCTTGATGATTGGTTTTTTGAATTTGACAAATCGTGCCGCGAGTTTGTGCAATACCACCATGGCCTTGTGCTGCAACGTCGCCCGATCGTGATGCACTTGCATGGTCAAGACAATGGCCGGAATGGAGGGCATCATTTTGGCATGATTGGCCAGTAGTTGGGAGAGTCGTACCAACAAGAGAATGCCATGAAAGGAGACCAAAAAGTGGGGGGATTGTTGTTGTTGTTCAGTGGTCTCGTCTTGTTGTTGTTGTTGTAGTTCATAACTTTTCATGGTATGTGCTGTAATGGCCTTGACAATGACCGGAATGGCCAGTGCCTGTTGCACGATATCCCGTTTGGTGGCTTCGACGGCGGCCAACTGTGTCAAGCATTGACAGGCGTATCGGTGCAAACTGACTGTTGCGTCGACGGAATCCCCTCGTTTCATGGCCGCGACAATCCCCTCTACGCCATTGGCCGAGGCAATATCGAGTTTGTTGGTGTGCGATGCCGACGCCAATCGAATGAGCGCCTTGCAAATATTGGTGAGTGTCGACACGGACGTGCCTTCCTTGAGCAAACTGGCAATCATGGCTTCCATTCCTTGATTAATGGCATTGCTGGTTTGATTCTTGTCGTGTTGTTGTGTTGTTGCAGTAGTAGTAGTAGTGCCACCGTCATTGTTGGGTTGTGCGGTGGTTTGTGCTGGCAGTCGCTGCAATGCCAAAATGGCCGTCTTTTGGATATCTTCTTGATCTTGATGTGCCTGCATGGCCGCTAAGATGGCTTCTCGTCCTCCCCCGGGTTTCCATAGAATGGCATGACTGGGTTCGTGCGTCGTGGCCAACAGCAGGAGGAGCGAACAGCCGTGTTTTTGAATGGACGCATCCGTCAAATGTGCCGCCATGGTGGGCAGTACCAATACCGACAATCGCTTGCAGACGGCACTGGGGTGATCGGTGGCGATTTGTCTCAATATTTTGATTGTTTTGAGTTGTAATTTTGGTTTGTTGCCGTGATTGGTAATGGTGGCCTGGAGGGATCTCCATGCTGTGGCAGACACAAAGGCCGTTCGATTGTCCTTGTCGTGATCGGTGCTGGTGAGGACGACCAATGCCTTTAGCGCCTTGTCCTGAATGAGCATGTTGGACTCGTAATTTTTCATGGTACTGAAAATGACGGGATAGGCATTTTGTTCCACCACTGTCACTGCCAACTTGTGATTACTATCGCCATCGCGTGCTCGTGGCTCTCCATCTTTCAAGTCCATTCCCCAAAATGTCAATGCAGCCAATCCATTGAGTTGCACGTTGGTGTTGCGTTTGTGCGTCTTCATGGCCGTCAAGACAAACGGCAATGCCGTCATGGTGGCGACGGAATCTTGTCGCGCCAACAGCGTACAGACGCGACAGGCATGATCTTGAATGGCGGCATTCTTCACGTGTCGTCGCATGGTCACCAGCACCAACGACAATCCATTCTGCTGCAAAATGGCGTTGACGAAATGACTCGTATGGTTGTCGTGATCTTTATTCACGTATTGTCGTAGTTTGCCCAGTTTTTGACGTTGAATGGCGGCGCTCTTGGGATAGCGTTTCATGTGTTTGAGTGCCGACGTTACCTTCTTTTCCAAGCGAGCTCGTTCTTGATTGCTCAACGAGGGTTGTGGAGCTTGTTCTGGAAGAATGCCATTTTCTTCGACTACGGCTTCCTCTTCTACTACTTCTGCTGCGCCTCCATCGGCTGTTGTTGCTGGCAAGGGCCTGGACCACTTGCTGCTGCTGTTCCCCATGGCTACAACTCGAAGAATGGCAGTACTTACTGATGACAAAGGGTGTTGGCGACTCCAATGAAAGAACAGAGCGGCGTCGATGATGTTGTGTGCTTTTCTCGCGATCGTTGGGGTTTTCGTGTGTCGGTCGCTTGGTAAGCTCTTTGAACTGCCGAGTCACTCATAAGTGTGCTCATACTTAGGGGATATCTTGGCAAATGACCCAGGGGAATTAACAATTTAATAATTACTCCAGTAGCACAAATGTCTCTCAACGTAGTGACCGCTATAACTTACTCCAATAGGGTTAGATTTTCTAGTACTTTGAGTATCTTTCATGGACGTCAACCGTCCTCTTGGTACTAGTACTGGTACCAGGTATCTTCGCATCACCACTCTCATTGCTCTTCTTGCATGGCATGCTATCATTATTAGTGTGGACCATGGCAGCCTCTCGAGACCCCTTTGCCCTGCATTGGTCGCTCTATCCTCGTCATTACGTAGCACCCAAACTGACCACTCCTCTGGTGATTGATGGAAACATTGACAAGGATCCGTGGAAACAAGTTCCTTTTTCCGATTATTTTGATGAAATCAGAGGAGCTACCGATGCTCCACCGGGAACGCGTCCCGATCAGGACGCACAAGGCACGCGCATGAAGATGCTCTGGGATGATGACTATCTCTATGTCGCTGCCATGCTGCAGTCCAACTTTACCACCCAAGCCCATTTTACCAAACGGAATTCTCCCATTTTTCAAAAGGATTCCGATTTTGAAGTCTTTATCGATGCCCCCGCCAATTGTCACGATTACAAGGAATTGGAAGTCAATGCCATCAACACAGTATGGAATCTCTTGTTGGACAAACCCTACGATGACGGTGGGAGTGAACACAGTGGTCGGATTGCCCAACCAGGGGATAAACAGTACTACGAAGTCCAACACCAAACCACCGCCACAAAAGTCATTCACGGGAAACTCAATGACGACAAGGAAGGTGCCACTTGGACGGTCGAATGTGCTCTGGCATTTTCCGATCTCTTGGCCAATACCACTACTAGCACCAACACAAAACCACCCAAAGTAGGTCACAAGTGGAGAATCAACTTTTCCAGAGTCGAGCACGAGGGGGATACCAATTGGACCTGGCAAGCCCAACGCATTTGGGATCCAGTGGCCAAACAAGTCAAGGGAAAGGTGGCCATGCATTTGCCAGATGCCTGGGGATATGTCGAATTTGGAAAGCAACAACTAGTAGAGGATGGTACTAGTCAACAAACACCACCACCAATGGGCGACTTGAGATTCGATCAATTGACAGACGAGCAACGAGATGCCTCGTGGCCGGCTCGATTGGCCGCCATGAACATTTACTATGCCCAACGACGATACGCCGAGCTCCACCAGGGACAGTATGCTGCCACAGTGGCAGACTTGAAGGAACTGACAGACGAACGGATTCTCAAGCCATTCCAATCCAACAAGAACGACAAAACTGGTCACGGTGGCATTACCATTACACTGGGTCACAAGTTGTACGTGGCCACTGTCACGGCACCGGACAATTCGCTCAAGGCCACGGTCAATCATGAACGATTGTTGACCGTCAATTATCATTTGCAAGAAACAGCCACAGATTGATAACTACCTAGTAGGTAGAGCTACCTAGAGCGTTTTCTTTGGATGAGTCGAGTCGAGTCGAGTCTGTTTGCTAGTAGTACTTTTTCTATCCGCAAGTCTGCAGTAGCATTGAAACAAGTCGATGTTTGTCTATTACGCATATCATGGCGAGCATTGAGAAATCACATTTCGTATCCGTAAATGTGATCAAAGGCAAATGCCCAGTTTGTGATTTTGTTCCAACAACAATAGCACGGGACTGGGAATATCGCTGTGGAAGCACAAAGAGGCTCCCAAGATGATGTGGGATATGGGTTTGAGTTTGCGACAAATATGGGCCCAATCATGGACAATATATGTTGCAAGCTCCTGTTGTTGTTGGTGGTGGTGGTGGATTTTGTCGTTGGTGTTGGCAGGCAGGTGAGTTTTTAATGATGTATGAAATGAAACTACTACAAGGCAAATGGCAATTTTGCATAGCATGACAAGCCTTCAGAAATCACGTATTCTGATTTTATTCTGACTGATGTATGGTTTGTCAAGTTTTGCCATGTGTTCTGCCTGCCTGGACCTGTTCCCTCTGCAATACAGGTACAGGTGCAGCTTCATTGCTTTCCATCATGGGCCAACGCCTGCTCGATTTCATGTTGCGATTTGTCGTAGTTAGTTGTACAATAATTACTCCTTTGTTGTTTTTACACCCAAAAATGCGACGCCACTCCCTTTTTGCGCAATGTGGTAAAGAATTGAAAGGATTGTTCCACACTTTCCGCGGTATGACCCCAATGACGAGAGAGCTCTCGTTGATTGACATGATGTTCGTAGTAGAATTGATCCACCAATTTGACCAGCCGTGGATCATTCAACAATTGATGTGCCAACGGTCGTTCAATGGCCGGTGTATCGATATCCAACTTGACGACAATAAAGTCATCTTCATTGTAGTGATCCAATATAATATTCCATGGATTGTGTCGATGAGTCGGATCCGCATTGACACCGACATTGATCCAATGAAAATTGGCCCGATACTCTGGTGGCAGTTTTGCAAAGACCGTGTTGGGGTCTTCCTGCCTCATTTCGTAACCATAAATGTGATCGAACACAATGCCCATTTTGCGATATTGTTCCAACAACGTTAGCACGGGACTGGGAATATCGCCGTGAAAGCGCAACGAAGCTCCCATGTCGATAAAGACAGTGCGAGATGTGGGTTTGAGTTTGCGACAAATATGGGCCCAATCATGGACAATATACTGCAAGGACATGAGGATATAAAACTTTGCAGGATCCAGCGTGACCCCCTCTTCCAAGCAAACACCCGGATGACGCATGGGTGGCAAGAGGGGTTCTACAAATCCCGACCGTGTCTGCGTCAATTGTTGGCTCTTGCCAAAAATATCCTTCAAGCCCAAATCGACCGTACTGCAAACATCTTCTTGGTCGGAAGCGTCTTCAATTTGTCGTCTCAAATCCTTGTTGACATTTGGTGCCAGCTGAAAATCATGGAGTTTGCGATAATACGTTTCGACCTCCTTGACATATGTCTGCAATTCGTTGTGATACGGATTGATCTTGGGGTCTGTCCAGATATTGCAGGTATCCACCAACGCGGGGGGCATTGGACTCCATCCCAGTTGGACGGTATTGTTGATAATAAACGATTCAATGGCCGATGGAACATAGGGGAGATCCAAATTTTGTTTCTTTTTCTGGATGGACGCACCGGCGGTATAGCTTGTCGTGGTTTTGCCCTTGATAGAACGATGGGATACCGTGGCTTCGGCCGTACGGGATTCCGACACGGCTTCCAAAAAGGAATCGTAATCGTTGGTGCGTCGAAACGTACTGCTGATGACCAACACCAAAATCACAAGAATCAAACCTCGTATCGTTGTGCGCTGCATCTGCAGCTGCGATGACTCTTCCGGGGTTCGACCCGATTGAATTACTGCCATATTTGTATGTAGTTTTGCTCTTGCACAAAAACAGGGAAAGGAGGGATGGACCGTTGGGATTGTAGTTTTCTTCGGTAACTTTCTTGGATTGCTTTCTTGATACTGTACCTGCCTTCCTGCTTGAGATCAAGTAGTGTTGTTGATCTTGCAAACTCACTACTCAATACGCTCAGCAATGGTTTTTTGCAAACTCAATGGTCAGCAATGTGTTTTATGATCAGCATAAACCAACATACGGTATATATTATGCCATTGGAAGAAGACGCCAAGACCAACAAAGATACTTCGCGATCTTCTTTGCTTCCACATTTTACAGCATTCATGGCCGTTGGGGGTCACAATCGGTCATTCTCAAACATGACGTCATTCATTCGTGCATATAACTAAACGCCAGTGAAGCTGTGAGAAACGGTGTGAGGGTTTCCCAAAACAAATCTCCGAGGACCCAACAACTCAAGAGAGTTACAATCACAGTACATGTACTGTACTGGTAGTTGAGAGCCGCTGCTGGCTAGCAAGAAGATGTTAGAAGTTTGGGTTGTTTTCCTTTTCAAAGCTTTCTGAATGATTCGATTCGATTCAATCCACCATTTATGTATGGTGGAAGCTGGAAGGGAAGTTGCGCTCAACAGTTGTGAATTAGTCCTTCTAATTAGCCACAGAAGAAGCAAGTTTGATTATGGGGTGAAAGAAGACTTTTCATAATTAGCTACACAGGCGGGCAAAGCTACAAGACCTGTCTACTACAGTATAGTACAATAAGTATTTGGTTTGCTCTCCAGTCAACAAGGATGCAATCCAGCCAAAGTATGTGCATCAGTTCTAGACTCAAAGGCAGCCTGCCTTCATTTCTTACAGCCAGACATGTTGCTACGTTTTGTACCCATTCGCTGCTTCGTCGAGACCTTGGAGCTCTCCCTGAAGATGAGGACAACGCAGCCACAAAGGATGTGCGTGCACCTTGATCAACTGCACCTCTGCGGTATATCTTTTCAGATTTCAGAGGTACGGTACAAGTATGAACTTTCCATGGTTCCCTTGCCATACGGTACCCGTAGCAACTAACTTCTTTGTAAAGATACCGTAGTCCCAACACATTTATTGTGGCCTAGCTAGCTCCGACACTAAGCTAGTCAGATCTTCCTGGTAATTACAAGAGCTGCCGTATCCACCTCTAGTACGGTACTCTAGCATAGAGCTGCATCCAGTGAGAGCACGACTCCGGATCCGTCCCCCAGCGCTTGTTCCCAAGCTGCATTGCCGAAAAAGTGGGCGGAATCATCAAGGACACGCCCAAGATAGAACTTTATGTCTGACTTCTAAATACGAAAGAGTGAGTCACATTCTACAAACAACCAGCGAACGCTTTGTTAGCAAGAATGATCTTGGTGGAAGTTGGTGGAGCTTTCACTTGATAATACCGTCGTCATAAAGCTGAAAAAGATATAATAAACAGTTCACTTGATTGATACTGTGATTATTGAAGGTCATACTGTATCTCAAACCTGCTTCCGCTCACTTTTTCTCGTGTCTGTGAGGAATTTGACGAAGCTTTTCGCCCATAACAACCTGGTGATGAAGCACAAGCATCGATCCAGTATGCACATACACAGATACACAGTGGAGACTTGACTCAACACAGCACGCAACTGTCAATCTTGCGCAAACCAAGCTAAAAGTTGAAGCGAGTGTTTCGATTCGATTCGTTTCCACAAGAGTTCTCACAATATTATTTCTCACCAGAACACAAAATCCAAACAACCAAGCAAACAAAATAATCCAGAATCATGGCAGCCAAGCAAGCCTCTCGCAGCAACAGCACCAAGAAAATGAGTAAATCATCCAAATCTTCCTCCCCTTCCACGTCCCCACGCAGTGACAAGGAACTTCTCAAGTCGATGGGCGAAGAAGCCTTTCACCAATCCTTTTGTCGTCTCCCCAATGAAGAACCCATGCACAAGTGGGACACGGACGAAGTCGAGGCACATCATCAACGCATGAAAAAGTTGGACAAGAAACTTGCCAAAGCAAATGACGAGATTGCTCGACTCAAGGCAATGCTTCGACAAGAAGATGAAAAGTGCGAAGAGCAGTTGGAACAAATGGCCCAACGAGAGCAAGACGCATGGCAGGGCATTCGTGACTTTGAAGAACAGCAACAGGAGGCCCAGAAGGAGGAAATGTCCAACAAGATTCAATTCAGTCAGCTTCAGGCCAAGTTGGGAGCCAACATGCAAAAGATCAAGGACTTGCGATGCGAAAGCACATTGGCCAACAAGGATTTGAGAAAAATGGAAAAGCAAATGGACAAGCTCAAGCAACACAATGTCCGACTGGAGGGGCAGTCCGCAGACTTGTTCAGCTCGTACTCGGAGCTGTGCAACAGCAGCGTCTTTGAAGAGTCCAACCTCCTTCATGACATACAGGAGGAAGCAAAGCTGGATTTCCAAGGCTACAAGGAGGCAGTTAAGGCCATGCAGGAACGATACATGTTGGAGGCAGAACAACGACTCAACTTGCAAAAGACCATGGCGGAGATCTTGCACACAATCCAATCAGACTCCAAGAGCGGAAAGTTGGCCAATATTTGCTTAGACATTGGATTGGAGTGCGAGAAGCGAGCCACCGAGCTCATTGCCGCAGTCCAAGCGGAGCACGGTCAGTAAGCAACAAAAAAATAACGAGATTTGACAACCTTCTGGGTTGGCTGCATGGTGGGCGATAGCTTGCACCGAAATTGGATTGGAGTGCGAGAAACGAGCGCCCGAGCCCCGGAGATTTATCAAGCCCCAGAGATAGAGAAAGTGTGCATTACTTCTATATAATGATAATCCTTGTTCATCAACTAAAATGTAGTGTGTTGTCCGCCACTTGCTTCCGGATACAATGATGACATTCGTCTATCCTTATACAATATTCCCCACCACGGTCTCGGCTTACTAGTACCACAAGGACGTGTGCCTTGTATTGCCTTTGGGGGGCTGGCAAGTCAAGAAGACAAAGTACTCGTAAACAGCCAAAATATAGAGCTTTGCCAAGAAACATCATCTTACAACACGAAGATATGAAGACGATTCTTCGGGATATCATCTTCGTATTGTTGGGGTGGAGCCCTTCCTCACAAAAAGCCGAATAGCAAAGAGCCCACTACTGTATCGCCACAACTCAACAGCTTGTCTCTTCCTTGTCCTTCGGCAACACCGGCATTTCCACGCCACGCAGCACCGAGGAACTTTCATTGGATGCCTCACGAGTGTAGTCGGAAGAGTAACACGTGGACACGGAATCCTCATCGTCCGCGGCGTCGCCATCGCTGTCGTGGCTTGATCGCATACCGGAAGACGACAACGTCGATACCAAAAGCAGGGAAAGGTCCGTAGTAGCGTTCAATTTGTCCTGCTGCTCTTCCTCTTCGTCGCTGGAAGTTGTCGAGCTGGTGGCTGCAGACAACTCATGCTCGCTGTCCTGCTGGGAACTTGAGTCCGCGCCTAACGACGAGGTGGAAGACGAGTCTATCGAATGCTCATAGCCACTGTTTCCCATGTGTTCACTGTTGTCGCTCCGGGCAAAACTCTCGTCCACTGGCTTGTCTTGTTCTGTAGACTCTTCTACTGAGACCAATGCTGCCTTGTCCTCCATGTCCGACAAGATGGTGGTTGAAAGGGGCAATGATGGGTCCTGGAGATCTTCATTGCTGCTAAGAACTTCAATACCTTCTTCGTGTCGTTCAAAAATGTCTTCCACGAAGCGACAGCCCTCCAGGCCTGATGTGTTGACTTCTGTCAAAGACGCCACTGCGTCTGTTTCCATTCCCACCGGGAAAAGATCAATGTGATGGCGCAGCAGGTCGGACGAATCCACACAGTAAAGACATTCAGGTGGGATCGAATCCACCGTACGGTTGAGCGGTTCGTCCGTGTCATCACCGTCCCATTCCTCGTGGCTCCCTTCATCGTCGCCTTCTTCAATTCGTTCCAGTTTGCTAGTAGTTCTCGAGAGATTGCTGAGAATCGAGCCACTCTCTGAGGTAATGTCGGAAATGCTCCATGTCATGGAAACATTCTCATATCCTCCTGCAAGAATTTCACCGACTTTGTTGGCAACCGAAGAAGATCCTCCGCTCTCGGGTTCTTCGTCGAGTTCGTAGTACTTTGGAGGGGCACTACCAAGGAGGAATGTCGCATTCTTGTCGCCCTGGGCCTTGGGCTGCTTGGCAGTTCTTAAATGACGTCCCCGGTTCCTCCAGATCCAACCAGCCATGAACACACAAGCCAAGGCCAGCAAAGTCATGACTGTCACAATAATGGGAACTTTGGAGATGGACCTTCCTCCGGCAGGGGACTTTTTCTTGTCTCCGGCTGGACCGCTGGTAACGATGCGCCCAAAGTCGACCCTATTGAAGGATGTCGGGACAAATTGTTTAAGGAAGTTTGGTTCATAAAAGACACCTTCAATGGCATCAAAGGCGAGTTGTTCCACGTCTGCATCAATATCTGTACTATCGGAGCGAATTGCCGTGATACCGCGAACGACTTGGCAAGTGCTTCCTGGATTCCTGGGTTCACAATAGCCTGCACACAGAACAAGGGAACAAGGGTTGAGGACACGAAAGAAACTTGAAAGGTTGCATCCTCCTTTCAATTAACTGTGATTTGCTGGAGACTGCTCAACTCGACTCACCACTTTCCAAGACCTCATGCCACGATGCCAACTCCACCGCATAAAGTGGACGCCTGTCGACATCGCATCCATCCAAGACAGCCGCCAATCCATACGCAATGGCATTTCCAATTCCAATCAATGTTGGACCCAGCGGGTCTGCGTCCGGTACTATGCTATTGTGGTTATACTCGACGAGATAGTCATAGCTGATTTCAAGACGGCCAGAGTAAGGTCCCACTCGTGGCATTGCACAGTTGGTGGTAGTGACGGTCAACGCCAGAGCCCTCGAGGCGCTGGCTGCTCCACGTAGTAGTCTCATGGGATCAGTGTGTTGTTGTGTGCGGCCGCAAGAGGAGGATAGGGAGAGGAGGGTGAGATGATTCTTGTTGCTTTGAGGAACTGATGATAGCAAGGCAAACAGTACTGTAATGGGACTGCCACCACACAGTCCCTTTATAGTGACGAGAAGACATGAGGCCGCCCTCCCTCACTACTACGCCTGCGATGGCAAGCAATGATCTAACTCGGCGGATTTGAATGAGTTCAAACTAGATTTGGTGTTTTCTTGCAAAGGAAATGTCCCTTGAGTGCTGACGAAATGCGTGATCCTTGGTTTCGCCAAGGCACATGGCATGCTCTTCAGATGTGGCAGTCAATACACATGATAGACCATCCGGCGACCTGCGAGTCTTAAAGTACGAGCTCCCGCAAAACACGCTGGTTTGCACTACTAGAACGGACATCTCATCATGTGCTTCTTTCCGGAAGAGGTGCTCATGATTTGTTTACTGTACGATGGCGGTGCGGCTGATTGAAAACGTGAGTTATGAAAGGTTTGTCTATCTACTAGGTATCATTATGCTGATTGATTGAACGCCGCACTTTGCAGGGCTGTTTCGATGTACCTGTTTCTCGCCTCGACAACACAAAGTACCTGTATCCATTGCCACACTCCGATTGGATTTCTCGTTCAAGGCCTCTCAGTCAGCCAAAATGATGGAAAGGAGCCTCTATCATTATCATCCAAGACAAAAACACTGTACACTTCAAAAACCTCGTCACCTTCGAATAGGCTTCGGCTTGACTCTTTTGTTTGTGTTTGCTAATGAGCGACAAACCAATGGTCCCATGCTCTCAGATTTCTTCTATTCCGGCCTCCGCCATTGGGTCGGAATGCCGCGAAGCCTCCTACATCATCAATGTCATTGGTGTTTGCGGTGTTCCCAAACGAGTTGGCAATCATGGCATTGTCGCTCGTGGGGTTTTTGTTTTCTGGTTCTGTTTCTGGCAAAATGTCCATGTCTTCCTCTCTTGCCAATCCACTACAAAATTCTTCCCCAAAATAATCAGTGCACAAATAGGCTCGAAAGTAGTTGTAGAGCCACATGGTTGTGGCATTGTAATTCACGAGAAAGTTCAAAGACTCGGCGCCCTGTGGCAGGGATGCCAACACCAACAAGAGGTATAAGGAGACGATTCGAAGGGATCCAAAGAGCTTCATGGTAATAAATTGATTTGAAGGATGATAGTTTTGGCTAAAGCTGAAGCACTACGGTATGTATGATAATAAGTTGTTGTGTTGAGACGAGAAAACTACCTCCTGAGTGTGGTGACTCGACTCGGCTCGGAAGGCCGGAAGGGAGATCAGCGATTTTGTGAGCAGAGAAAGGTCAACCGTTTCTTTGGGACATGCTAGAGTCATCCGCGACTACATGTGTTGCTCTAAATCGTGTTAAAGACCGGTGGTGCCACATCAAGGACAGCGCCTGCGTTCTGGGGTTCGGTACCCGTACCGCGGCAACAGCAACATAGAAGGATCTTTTTGCTGCGTCCAAAGGATTAATCGAAGCGATCCATGTTGCTCCCTTTCCTCAGTTCCTCTATGCGCTTCTTTCCTTCAAGCAAGGTCAGTACAGAGCAGATTACACCCACCTACTTAGCAGCTATTAGTAGCGAGATTGATCATCGAGGCACTCGGTAAGACGACGACCATCCGTACGACTGGACTCACTCCATCGCTCTGATACCATACTCCCCAAGAATCTGCAAGTGTAAAAGATTGACATAAGAAAATAGCATAGCCGTCCACTCAGGAAGAAAACGAAAACACCATGGCGTACCAGGAGTTGAATTGGGACTACAGTACCGAGCTCTATGGCAGAGAATCCCAGCTGAAGACGTTGGATGGCTGCTACCGTCGCTGTGTCAGCCGAACAAGCCAGGAAAAGTCGTCCGAGTTTGTCATTATCACGGGACGAAGCGGCACGGGAAAGAGCACACTGGCCGAATCGCTGCAGAAACGAGTCCAAGACGATTGGGGTATTTTCATCTCTGGGAAATTTGACGAATCCAGTGTCCAAAAACCCCATGCTCCATTCATTACAGCCGTAGAAGAATTGATCCGACAAGTGCAGTTACGAGGAGAAGAAATGATGAGGGATATCAAGGAAGATATTCATCAGGCGCTGGGATCCGAAGTTACCGTCTTGATTGATGTCATTCCAAATTTGTCACTCCTCGCGGATGGAGACTGGACAGAGACTTCCGAGGAAGCTTCTTTGGTATCTTCGAATGAATCATCTGATTTCAAGGTAACGATGGATCAGCACAATCAAGCCACTCGGTTTGTCTCGGCATTCTGCCGTTTGCTAAGGGCAATCGCTCGAGTCAACCGGCCACTGGTGATCTTGATAGATGATGTCCAATGGTCGGATGTTTCCTCCTTGGATATCTTGGAGCCTTTGCTGACCACTCCCACGGACAGTCCATGTGAGGGTGGGCTGCTCGTGGTGGGAACCTGTCGAGATGATGAAGCTGCAGATAACCCAGACCTGTCGGCTACGTTGAGGCAAATAGAAGACAAGGGGACAATCATTCGCCAGATCCAAGTGGAGAACCTTACTCTGGACACCTTGTCCAGCATGATTGCCAATACCTTGGACTTGACCGTCCAAGAATGCCAACCGCTGACAGAAATTGTGCATACGCATACGGCTGGCAATGCCTTCTTTGCCAAGCAATTCATTAGGAGCCTGGTAGAGGACAGAGTACTCCAAAAGGATACAACTACTCAAAAGTGGAAATGGGACGACAGGGCGTTGCTAATGGCGTTGCCGTCAGCTTCGACCAGATCCGTTGGAAAAGCAGATGTGGACACAAGTCGGGGAATCCTCAAACTACTCGCGAAGAAATTACAGCAGTTGCCTGGGGAGGTGGTAGAGACGTTGAAGGTTGCCTCGTGTATGGGAAACAGGTTCTCGGAAGCTCTCTTGGTTAGAACGGGGATGATTGTGTCGTCTCAAGTGGTGCCCTCCTTGGAAGTGGCCATGGACGCTGGCTTTATTGAATACGATTTCAACGACGACATTGGACGATGGAAACACGACAATTTCAGGAGCGCGGCCTCTTCACTTATCCCAAAGGATCAAAAGGCAAGTTTCCATCTTGCAATCGGGCGCAACTGGAGGCGAAGGTTATCCACAGCAGACGTCAAAAAGCACGTCATTCTGATTGTGAACCAGCTCAAGTTTGGTGTCAAGTTGGTCACTGATGCCGAAGAAAAAGACGATTTTGCCCGTTTGTTCCTAAAGGCAGCCAAAGAGGCAGCCAAGAAAGCTGCCTATGTTCCAGCCCTAGAGTATGTCAATGTAGCAATTGATCTGTTGGAGGTTCGCCATTGGAGGGACCAGTACGAGCTCAGCTTGGATTTGAAGAGTACGGTAAGTTCGAAATCGCTTCTCATCTTTTTGCCACACGGGCGAAGCTCTCAGCGTTAGCACCTCTCTTGTATCTTCGTTAGGCAACTGAACTAGCTTGCTGCCTGGGAAAACACGAGCTAGTTGAGGAACTAGCAAACGACGTAGAATCAAGTGCATGGACGACGCAGGACAAACTTCGTGTCGTCATGACGGTAATGGTTTCTCGCGGTTCCAGGGGTGATTGCGGCGGTGGTGTCAAGAAGGGTATCGAAACGCTTAAACTACTCAACGAGCAGTTTTCCCTCCGAGGGGGGAAGCTGCGAACAGTTTTGGAGTTTTTACATTTTAAGAGATTGATGGCCAGAACGAAAGAAGAGGACATACTGAACCTACCTGAGATGATTGATCGACGTGTCCTCTCGTGCCTGCAGATCCTCTTCTTGATTTTCGGCTTTTTGCAGCAATCGAACAAAGACGTGGCCCCACTCGCAGCATTCCGTATGATTCGACTGGTGCGTGCAGGGGGCAATGTGTGTCACGCCCATCTTCCCGTATGCCGCTCACCTATGTTTCGTCTTTTCCTGCATCTCCAAGACACTCAAGCACGGGCTGAGTCCATTAGGTATGTTTCCGTCACATTCGGAGTTGGGACGGAATCGCCGCTGCTGCTCGATGACTAATCCCATGTGCTTGTGTAGCTGTGGTCGGCTTTTCTGCCATGGCGGTAGGTTTCATTCGATTTGGCAATATTGACGACGGTTATCGGTTTGGACAGATGACGAGTGAACTATTGAAGAAGTATCCAGCGAAGCAGATACAAACAAAGATGCAATTCATGTTTTGGTACCAGACCCAACCAACGAAAGTACCGCTGAAGCGCTCGTTTGAAGCTTTGGAGAAGAATTATCGCTTTGGAATGAGGCATGGAGATCATGAGGTTTGTTCAGTACAAAGCAAATTCTTCGTAGGCTCTTCTGTTGTGGTCTCACTCCTGCCCCTGTTGTACTGGTACCTACCAGATTGCTCTGCTATCGGGAAGTGTGAACGGCCACTTTCAGTTTTTGCATGGATGCCCCATTGCTGAGCTTGTTCCAACCTGTACCCGCTATAGGAGGCGGGCAGTTCAAGCAAACCAACTAAAAGTCAAATTCGGAATGGATCTTGTCTTGCAGGCTATTGATAACTTGCAAGGGAAATCTGACGACCCGCTTGTTTTGACTGGAGAATTCATGGACGAACAGGAAATGGAAGCGAAGCTGAAATCGCTCCATCTCTCAGCTTTTCACGACTGTCTTGTTCAACTCAAACTCACCACAGCTGTGTATCTGTTGAGCCACAAAGAGGCATGGGCTTTGATTGAACAGAACATGGGACCCTTTCGGGGTACTTTGTCGCCGGTTTTCCAGTACTACTGTCACCTGTATGTTGCCATCGTGGCCACTGCACTCGCCAGGGAGTCCAGTGGATGGGCCAGACGGCGCTTTCTGAAAGAAGCAAAGCGGCGATACAAGTGTCTACAAAAATGGATGCTTCATTGTCCTGAGAATGTCAGCAATAAACTATACCTGGTTGATGCAGAGCTAGAATTCTGCCGTGGGTACCACACGTCAGCTCTACTCAAGTACAACAAGTCCATTGAGTATGCCGAAAAAGAACGCTTCATCGCTGAGGCAGCTGTTGCTTGTGAAAGAGCGGGACTAATGTTGCAGAGCGCATCGAGGGCCTCTGAGGCGACGGATTATTTCAGGCGTTCTCGAGACCATTGGCACCACTATGGTGTCAAAGTGAAAGTTGATGCTCTGGATTTGCTTCTCACACAGCAGGGGCAAAAGCGGGCTCAATTGCATGTGGAACAGCCCCGAGAAACACCTGAGATGGGACAATGAATAAGCTACAGTGGATTGAAAATAAAGAATCTTCGATCGCGTACCATATGTTGTTGTTGTTACTGTCCGCTTTCCGTACCGGTACGGTACAACAAGGGTCGACTCACTGCTGTATCGATTAGTCACTACGGGTACACCACAGCTCAGGAAACTGGAAACAGGGTAGTGAAAGTGGGATATTTACCTCCCTTCGATACCTCCTACCATCCTTTCCTGCTCTCTTCAACACGAGCAACTAATTCGTCTTCAAGCATGCGCACTACTTGTCTGAATCCGTCACAAGATTTTCAGTTTATTGTATCAGCTACAGTACAGTGCGGTTCTACCTGTACCTCCACAATTTGAGCGTCTTGTCAAAGCCGCACGTGACAACCCCATGTCGGTTGTGGTGGTCTTGGTCGTTCATTTTGACCGCGTCATCGTACGATTGCACCACGACACCCACTCCCGTTACTTTTCCTTCATGCCCTTCCAACGTTTGCAATAGTTTCCAATCCCCTCGCGTGGACCAAATCTTGGCAGTTCCATCAAAACTACTGGTAACGACGCATTCATCACTGTCCGGCAAGTACTCGAGTTGTGTGACGAGTCTCGAATGGGCTGGAATGGTCCGTCTCGGCTCCGGGGCTCCCTTGACACGACGTCGATGTCTCAAATCCCACACTTTGAGACATCCATCATCGCCCGCCGAAGTCAATTGAAAGCCATTGGTAGGAGCAAATTTTGCCTGCAATACTCGACCGGCATGTCCATAGTACTGAATGACTGTCTTGCCAGTTCGAAGATCCCAGAGATGAATCATGCCGCTGTAATCGGTGGTCGCACAAAGTGATCCGGCATCGGGGTGAAAATCAATGCCAAATACCTTGTCGGCGTGTCCATCTTGCAAGAGAATCTCTTGTTGGTTTTCCGTTGATGTGGATTGCTGCTGAGTTTCAATGTCCCACAATCTCCACGTATGATCATGACTCGTTGTGGCGACCCAATCTCCCAGTGGATGAAAGGCAACTTTGCAGAGTCGAGCCGCGTGTCCTTGGAGATGTGCAACTTCCTCAAAGACATGAGTCAAGGGAGTTTCCTCCTCGTCCTCCTTCTTTGGTTTGTTGTCGTCTCGTTCATTGGCATCCTCCATCACACTATCGGCCTCTCTTATTTTCCAAATCTTGGCCGTCAAATCAATGGATGCCGTGGCCGCCAAAATGGTATTGTTGTTGTTGCTTTCAAAGACATCAACTCCCATGATTCGATCTTCATGAGCCTGTCGTTTCTTTCCTAATAGATCCAGAGTGGGACTACTACCATCCCACCATTGCAAGGTGGCACTCCAACTGGCCGTAAAGACCTTGTCGCGCAATGTCCCCATGGCACTGAGCGGTCGATCATCCCCATATTGCGATCCCGCCAGTGCCGTTTTTTGCAAGGATTGGTAGAGTCGACAACACGACTTGTCGAGTTCTTCTGCCAAGGATGAATTGGGATCCACATTTTCATTTTCTGTGACAGCTTTGCGCTTTTTGTAGAGTGCCTTGTAGGAAGCGCGCAATTGACGTTCTTTGTCCAATCGTTGACGCGAGTGTTCCAGAGACGCCGTGGCAATCCTCTCACGGGCGGCAATCAATGCCGGAATCGCGCGCGTGTATTTGGTTTCTTCCTTTTCGGCTGCTGCAGCACTACTGCTGCTCGTCTCGGGTGCTAGAGCGGCATCGGTACTACTCCCATAGTGGTCTCCGTAGACCTGTCGTTTGGCCAATTCCAGACGCAATCGATCTCGTACATTGGCCAAATTCTCTCCAAACAATCGAACCGGACAATTCAATTCTCGCAACGCCACACGGACTTGATCGGGCAGTGTCGGAACGTCCATCGAACTTGCCAAGCGTTGGGCTTGCAAATCCAACAACATGTGCTGATGTTGCTGTTGCGCCGCCGCCGAAGCCGCCGTAAGCTCCATCACTTCTACTTGTGGTGTCATCATGATGGTATTGAATATAGAAGAGGACAACAGCAAGAGAAGAGCACAGAACCGCCGACTTGTGAAGGTACGATAGTAGTTGTCGAGAAGGCAAAGGCAAAGTCTTCGACTGTTGGACGTTTGGACAAAGCTTTGTGGGTGCGTGCTGGTGGCCATGGGCACGGGGCGGACTGGAAATAGCAGTGTCGTTAGGGTTAGAGTACCGGTTACCACAGCGTGGAGCGTGGAAAACACTCCAGTCTTTGAGCAACGAAGCCAGAACTCTAACGGAGACTGTGGTTGCAAAGCGTCAATACACTGTAGACTGTGTTATTCTGGTAAGCGGGAGATTACTGGTATCATTGTGATGTTTCCTCCCCTTTGTGTCTCGCTTGCAGTATCAGTGAAATAGCATGCTCACACCGAATACCGAATTGCTTCACAGTTCCCCGTGGTTTGAGTTACAAGCAAACCAAAGAACAAGTTGACGCCAACTACAGCCTGGAAAGTGATCACACAATGATCAGTAGGCTTTGTGTATTCCAAGGCCTTTTGCTCTATGCCCTCCTTATCCAGCCAATGAGCCAATAGTGCTCCGCTCTTTCTTCAAAGCCTGCCTGAATATGGTAAAGTAAGTTTCAGTCATGACAGGTTCGCCTGTATCTATTTTCCAAGCAATTTTCGGGCTAGCTAATAAGCCAGCAATGAGGGTACTGGCTGGCTGATGTCCGGGAAACTGCCCCGATATGCCGCACCTTCCGCAGCAGGCTTGTTGATTATTTGCAATCCCCCGTGCATCTTCCTGAGGATCCTCTGCACAAATTTTCAAATCCGTACGTTGGTAGGGCATGGTGTCTACCGTACTACTGTACATGCAGGGTGATTTCCTCACCTCTCCTTCTCAACTTCTTTTTCATTCTGATGCCTGTGCCAAAGCTTGCTACTGTAGCTGCATGCATCTACAGCGGGATTCTCTCTACGGGTCGTTGCAGGTTCCTCATTGCCCCCTCTTTGTCTGGGGCGGTGGCGGTACTAGTACTGCGAGCTGCAAGGGATGGTGTGGAGGATGCTATGGTTGGTCGAGTCTGAGTCTACCGTACTGAGTATGACAGAGGTAATAGTAATAGGTTTCCGGTAGCTTTGGGCTGTAGGACCCGCACTGCCGTACATGTACCGGTAGGGCGCCGGTACTGTACTGGTAAAGTACGGTGAAATCTTTTTGGAAAATACGTAAAAACGTTGCTACTGCAGTAAAAGAAGCTTTTCCAGCAACAGAGAACGTGGTCTTAATGTTTTGAATGGTTACAAGTACGTTGAGTACCGTTTATCAACACCATTAGTGCTACGTACCGGTAAGTACTCGGAAAGCATCTAGAGTTACTGTACACTTGTACCAGTGACTGTGACGCTTTATCGGAACATGCTGCTAGGTACCTGGTACGCTTCTACCAGGTTAAAGTACTATGGAACTTGAAGTAGTACTTTACCGGTGTACCTGAGTCTTATCAAAATATAGCCACGAATACCGGTGATACAAACTGCTTCGCAGCCGTACTTGTCCTTTAATTCGCTGTTCCTTCGGCAGTCATTGTCAAGACAAATTCAGTCATTGTAATTTTCACGTGCACTAGAGTATTTAATAGATCGTCCCCTCACAGTACAGTGTCCACGATCTTTTCTCTGTCACTTCCGCATACGGTCTCGCGCTGTCGCGCTGCGAAGGCACAGCACAGCCAGCGTATCTTCTTCAAATCCTTCTTTCAGACAGAATTGGAACGAACGCTCTATCACAGCTGGTCCACAATCGCTCACAATCCAGTTTGTGCCACTCGCACTCCTTGACAACCTACTTTCTTGCATTCAGTCACCATGACGGCAGCTTTGGAATCTCCTCGTCTTGACAAATCAGGTCGCCGCAAGGCCAAGCGTACCACCAGCGGCGAAAGCACCGGCAGTGTCCGTAGCTCCACCTCGAAGCGTTCGTCCTCTCCGTACCGTCGCACCAAGAGCAACAGCGAGACCAAAAAGACTGGCATGGATCCAAACGACATTTTGGCCATGTCGTCTCCGTACCGTCGTTCCAAGACATCGGAGAAAAAGTCGGACAAGAGCTTGAGGAAGAGCAAACAAGAAAAGCCAACGCTTTCTCCTCATGAAATCCTTCAACTGCTCGAAAAAGGCGCCAGCAGTGGCGATGGACAATTGGCCGGACAATACTTTGATCATGTCAAGAAAACAGCAGTGCCAATGGCTCCCGTTGATTTGGACGACAGCGCACGATTTAATGCGGCTGCAGAACAAGCCGTGTCCAGACGGTCCGAGGGATCTGATCCGTTCGCCGACGGTAAAATAATGTCCGCGTCAGAGCCGGGCCGTGGTAGGAGCAGCCGTAGTGATCGTACTGGCAGGAGCAAAAAGTCCTCCTCCCCCAAGAAATCTGGAATGGAAGAAATCGCAGAAGATGCCACCAAGTCCAAGAGGAGCTTGAGTCCAGCCCGTACTTTCATGTCATCACTGGGATTCCGACGACAAACCACCACCCCAGCGGCGCCCAGCAAGGAAGAAAGTCCCAAATTGCGACGACAAGTTACCGCGCCCCAAGCGGCCCCGTCATCTCCGAATCGTCGAAGCAAGTCCCCGAGAGACTGCAAAGGCAGTCCCAATAATATGAGAAGCAGCACTGGTGGAAGTTCGACTAGAAAGAGCAAGAAACCTTCCCAAGATCCCCAGGATGTGCTCCGAATGCTAGAGGCGTGTGCCTCCAAGGACGTGGATCTTGGAAACATGTACATGAAAGGACTCATGGAAACACCCTTGAAGCACGTCAAGAAATATAGCGGTCCTTGAAGCACGCACGTCAAGAAATATAGTGATTGGTTGAATTGAATTGCATTGCAGTGAACTCAAAAGTGTTCCCTTGATAATATCTCTCCTACGTGTGGTTGAACCCCAAGTACCAAACCGCCACAGACTTCCTGCATCGAGCGATGAGTAATGGCAGGAACCACGAAACCTACCTGTAGCCCCATTACACGAATATTTATTTACTATTCAGCCTTCCTCGAAAGGTTTTCTGTGACTCCTGAGAAATATAAATTGTCTGCTACCAGGAAACAATATGTAAGCTTGTGGAAGCCATGGCAAGCCACCGCAATGGTGTCAACGCCACGGTCGGAGACTGCTCCAGCGTTCTTGTGCTCTTTTCGGCGGCGCTGACAAGGAATTCCTCGTCCTACCGGTTGCGAAGGCGAAGGGCGACAGTGAATGACAGCTGGGAACGAGTGTTGTTGTGCTTATCGGAGCAGGCGAAATTGCGATCGAATCATCAGCTGGTCATCTACATGCAGTAGCCATAGGATACTGAGTGGTCCGACTAGCTAGATACTAGCCTAGTTGGACGTTTTTAGTGAAGCAAAATGCACGGCCGTGAAGCCTCCGACGCACGTTGCAGAGTCCAAGTAAGTGTTCCACACACTCACCACTGGTCGCAAGAGCAGCAAGGAAGCAACAACAACAATGTGTGCGCACTCTTTTGGGATGCAAGGGACTCAGATACGTGGTACAACAGGAAGCTATTAGCTGGCTAGTCCATTCATATTGGCAAGCAGGCCGTTAACCATCCATGCAGAGGAGCTTGATATCTAGATGGGCTCCCACACTCCACAACTCAGATTTTCAGGTGAACCAATGATGCAGATCCTCATTCTGATATAGTTCCTAATGGATGGTGTAGATCGCATTGTTGTGGGATGGTTGCGTCATCGATCAATGGTAATGGCTTGGCTATGTCACCTGGTGCTCCTGTTGGTCCCCTGTAGGCGATGGGGATCTCAAGGGGGCTGATGAAAAGAATAGCAAGAACTGCCAGTACAACCAGCCCAACTACGAAACAGCATCCAGCTCCATATGCAGGCTCTGAGGAGGCTCTCTTTGGTTGCTCATCAAGCTCTGCTTGGGGAAAGGTGACTGGGGTGGCTGGGACTGGGGTGGCTGTGGCCAAGCCCAACTCTGGATCCTCTGGCACAACCAGCAAAGGAAGATTTGATTCATTCTGTGTCATCAATGAGGTTGGCATTGGATTCATCCACATTGGAAATGTTGAGCCCGGTCACAGAAAAGGCTACAGGCAAGATTACAGGCAAGACCAGGTCTTCACAAAGATCATTCACCGACATAACAACCTCATTGGATTGATACAGTACCGAGTTCCCGCCATCCGCTGTGAAGGGATTGATTCATTCCAAAAAGACATCAAATTTTCCTGTGAAACGTGCAACATTGGGCTTCGCCGATGCAACACAACTTTCGCTGCCCATTCCACGGTCAGCGGTGTGCGGTGTTCGAAACAAACTAATTCCACGCATGGTGTCTCCACGCTACACCGACAACGATGCTCTTGCAGCCATGGTTAGGGACGGAGGAGGCAACGACATTGCCGAATCCTCTTCCGCAGAGAGCCCTGATAGCATTCCCACACCCAGCATGCAACAGCAGCGAAGGCAGCATGGACTTGCGCAAACCTGTTCCTGTTGAGGAACGATTCCAGGGCAAGCCACGCTCTCCCGAGAAAGTCATGGACAAATCCCGACAAATCAAGAAAGTGGATGGAGTCCCCGGTGTTGGCACAGACGATACCGAGAGCATCGATCAGACCTTTGCAGCTGGCATCAAGAAAAAAATCATGCTTCTTGAAATTGATTGTTGGAATGTTGAGACTGGTGAAGACGCTCCTTATCTAGGGCAAGTAGCAGTCCTCCGCAACCCCCAAACGGGGACACGCAAGTTTGTTACCTGCAAGCGCAATATGACGACCGACGAAAACGACAAAGGCGAGATCGAAGAATGTCACTCACCACACAAGTGTGTGTTGGCGAATGGTCGTTCCGCCCAGATTATTCTTCCGAACACTGGCCGGAAAAAGATGCCCGGAGATGCGATTTCGCTTCGGAAAGGGATCGTGTGGTCAAATGGCTTTGATATCTCACTCGGACCAGCTATCGATCTGCAGACTGGCACAGAAAACTGGCCGAACGACCCTGTCCGCTCCCGACGCCTCAATGAACTGATTTCACAACTTGGTTCGTTCGATCTTGTCGACGAGAAGTTTTTGTATGAAGAGGATCTGAAGATTGGGATCGTCACGTATAAGCCAGGAGCAGGCGAAGAAGACTTTTCGGAGGTAGGAGGACTGGAGGAAGGCATCCCCATTTGGTACAGCTGGGCCAATGCCGTGAAAGGGTTTATTGCAACAAAAATTGGCGTTGTTCTCGGTGAAAAGGATGATTTGATGATCTACACTGGGAGCATCACCGAAGTCGGCAACGATCACATCGAATACAACGTAAATACATTCAAAGGATGCTCTGGAGCTGTCGTGATTGTGATGGATCGGAGCCATCCTGACTTTGGAAAAGCAATGGCCATTCACGCAGGCTATCAGCCCGCGTTGGGAACTAACCTTGGCTTCAAACTAGCTGGTAACTTTGATCGGCCTTGAAGCCTCTCTTTGAAGGCCACCTTACCTAATATGATCGGCCGCGCTGGGAGTCAATTTCGAGGGCGAAGTAGTGTAAGGGCAACTGTGCATCTCGAATAACGGGAAACATCAATACACAATTGTAGACAGCAGCTTACATTATGAGTTTATCTAGCTAGGGCTGCCATCTAATTTTCGTTGGTTAGATAGTTAGTGTGAACCGAAAAGCCGAGGAAACCATCCATGGAGAGGAGCTTGATATCTAGATGGGCTCCCACTCCCCACAACTCAGATTTTCAGGTGAACCAATGATGCAGATCCTCATTCTGATATTATAGTTCCTAATGGATGGTGTAGATCACATTGTTGTGGGATGGTTGCGTCATCGATCAATGGTAATGGCTTGGCTATGTCACCTGGTGCTCCTGTTGGTCCCCTGTAGGCGATGGGGATCTCAAGGGGGCTGATGAAAAGAATAGCAAGAACTGCCAGTACAACCAGCCCAACTATGAAACAGCATCCAGCTCCATATGCAGGCTCTGAGGAGGCTCTCTTTGGTTGCTCATCAAGCTCTGCTTGGGGAAAGGTGACTGGGGTGGCTGGGACTGGGGTGGCTGTGGCCAAGCCCAACTCTGGATCGTCTGGCATAACCGGCAAAGGAAGATTTTATTCGTTATAGCCTGTGTCATCAATGAGGTTGGCATTGGATTCATCCACAGTGGAAATGTTGAGCCAAGTCACAGAAAAGGCTCCAGGCAAGATTAGATCTTCACAAAGATCATTCACCGACATAACAACCTCATTGGCTTCCTCCAAACCAAGAGACAAGATGGCGGCTGTATGATTGGAAACATCATGGAGAGTGATGGAATTATCCATGGACTCGTCCACAATTGGGGGTCGATCTTGGACCACAACCGATTCTTCATCTTCCCTGTGGTTACTACTACTTGCAGTGGGTTTTGTTCTGATGAAGCGGAGACCTCCTGAGCTGATTCTTTCTACTGCACTCTGTTGTGGCTGACTATCCGTATCACGGTCGAGACCGTCCTGCTGTTGTGCTTCCTGCTTGCGTTTATACCACCCGCGTTTATCGGGTCGTATATTATAGGCAAGCTGATTGCTGCTATACGGTTTGTTGGCTGATGATGGTATATCCTTATCGAGCGCCTGCTGCAAACTCATGTTCTCTTCAAAGGTTCCAATGGAGTACCCATGACGATGGGCAATTTCTCTCCGTTCGTGCAAGGGCAACAAGTGCCAAACACGCCACGTGAATTCCCAGTCATCTTCCAGCAACAAGTGCCAAACACTCGACGTGAATTCCCAGTCATCTTCCAGCAATACTGTGGCACTGGTGGTGGCGGCAGCATGTGGAACATTCGGGGTTGCCCAAGAGGGAAGACGGGCTACTCCCGTGGCAGCTTCAGTACTAACAGTAGTTGGGTGCTGTTTCTTCTGTTCCTTTGGGTTATTATCGTTGTAATCATCAAAGGCTTCCCTGGCCTTGGTGAGCTCTCGCATCACTTTGCCCAAATTCAGGAGCGAATAGGCCCGTTGGCTCGACACTAGATCTGCGTCCGTAAAGTTGTCCTCGCTTTCTTCCTCTCCCGCACCGCCCGTATCTTCTTCGTCAACACCTTCCCAATTCCCAATCATCCTCTGCCCTTCTTTCGTCATCAGTGCTGCTGCTTCCTTTTTCTTGACTATCACTCATTGCTTCTTTACTTTCTTTCCTCGCGCTCAGGAAATATCGAAAGTTGGATGTTTCTTATGCGTTGTTGGGAACTTTGGGGGAATGGTCCATCTCAGAGAAGACCAAAGACCAAAGCACGAGTCCAGCCAATGCCATGAATTTAGGTGCATGATCGGAAACGTGGTCAATATACGCTTTGAGTACCGGTACCGTACAGATGCTCGAAAAGGATCTTTGGGATCTTTGCTTCTCTTTTTTTTTTTTAAGTAATAATATAATGAAAATCGATGCCATCCCATGCTCTTGCTCCCTTCACGCTCCACGGCCGCACCGGAACGCATGAGATTGAAGGTTCGAGGCGATGCGGAGACAACACGTTACCCCGCCAGTCAGCATGTTCACGCTAGCCACGGTGGTTTCTGACATCGTGTGCTATTTTCCTTCAATCTATCCTAGGATGTCACACATATAGCTGTCGCCCTGACCAGGTTTGAAGGGAGGCTAACCTGTGATCAAAGATGAACGCCACCCCCGCACACCATCATTTGATACGCTACTTGACGATCAAAGTCCACCCCGACGGCAGAACCCTCGAAATCATCCAAAATGGTCGAAACAAGAAGAACTTTACGTTTGAAGAGAATGAGACTGAGTTCAGCAGATTCCTCGAAGGCGCTCGCTTGGATTCGCTTGAGAGACTATCGCTTGTGGTTGAGGGGCAAGCGCTGCTGCCAAGCAAGCAGCGCTGCTTGGAGAGACTGCTGTGGGATGTTTCAGTTTTGATTCCGAGCACGTGCCGTCTGATGCTCCTGCTTCCCAGTCATGTCGTTTCGGTGGAAGGCACTCTACGAATCCTTCGCTTGTGTCTATTTGAGCCCTTCAGGGTCTCCGAATGTCCTGTCACCCTCAAAGCTAAGAAACAGTCCATGGTGATCGCAGGAGAGGTCCGGGGACGTGGTTTCAATCAGGTCGAGATTCTACCTATTGCTCGTAGACAAGGCGGGCACCAGCCCCTTTGGAGTCTTTTGATCCAGGAGGTTCTCCTTTGTATTCCTCTCCAGAGCGCCCACATGCATCTCCATGTTTTGCTTCTTCGGACAGGTATAAACAAGGCCTTGTTTAGATCTCAAAAGACAATGAAATTGATGCGTTTGTGGGTAGAAGAAAGAGGCGAGCAATTTACGTCCCTCGATGAAGACGTGACCCAGTTCTTGAAAGTGGCTATTTCCAAAAAGAAGCCACCTAGTCCACCTGCACGGCAGCTACGCTACAAATCTCAACGCGTAGAACCTCGTCCCAACGAAGAGGTGGATGCTGGGACACTTTTCCAACTTGAAATCCTCCTGCTAGAAAACATAACAATGTCAGTAAAGCATCTCACCGACATCTGCCAGGAGTTGCCGAAAAACCGAACCATCAAACGTCTTGCGTTCAAGAACTGTTGTCTTTTATCAATTGCAGCAAAAAGTGAGTATTCTAAATATAATTTACTGGGATTGACAGAGACAAGCCTTCAGGCTGGAGTTCTGGTGCCGAGTGGCACGAGGCAACAGAACTGTGGCTTGATGGGTTGGCTCTGTGGTACTATTTCTATGGATTATATCGATTGCATTCACACACACCATTGGTGTTAAACATCAATGGTTGTTGGCACTTTTTCGCCCATTGACGAAACACACTTGCCCGACGACACCGATAGCACCAAGAGGAGGAAGCTTCTCGAGACGATACTCAGGACGAACAAGGTGCTGCAGACAATCAAATTCGACTTGTTTGACGCCAGCGGCAAGCCCATGCAGTTGATAGATTCTTCCGATTCTGCAATCACCACCAGTGTTCGTTCCGCTGTGTCGCGGAACACAACCCTGACATCTTTGAGCCTGCACGAAGGACTCCCGGACGCAATACAGGCACAGTTGGATGGGAACTTCTTCAGGTCGAATTCTCTCGTTGCCGTTGAAGACGATTATGAGACAAGACGAACCATCGTCGAAATGGTTGTAGAAGCCGATTCCTACGCGGATCGAAGGCCATTGGCCAACCGAGTGTATCAACTCCTGCGTCAGAAACCATCTGTGCTCCTGAACTGTTCTCGGCAATTGCAAGACTGAACGAAATTGTGTCCAAGGAGGACAGACAAATCGCTTTATCTCGGTGTGGTCAAGTTATGAAGTAGGAAGAGTTAGTACCGTAGCTAATTCTATACATGAGGCGTTTCTGAACCTCCTCAGAGCCTTCTTTGCAGGCTTAAACCATGCAGGTTGTTGTGTTGCACAAGTGTCCGAGACACTTGGGTCCTGGGGTTGGTGGCGTTCCGTCTTCTTAAAATTTCGTTTCTGCCTCGGCAGTCAACTCATCGAATGGATTCGACTCGACAAATTTACGCGGAAGCAATTTCCTTCGTGGCAAGCTCGTTGGAGAACTGTTTTGCTTAACATACACCTCGCGCTTCTCTGGACATCCGGCTGCAACCCATTACTCTGACCACCAAGCATCAAGGTCATTTACCGTTTCGCATAGTAAGCTCGTTTCCCGTAAACAGCTTTCAGAAGTTCCTGTTTCAATGCTTGGTTTTCAGTGGGGAAAGGTTTGATGCTGCATGACGTTCAAATGAGAAGACAAGAGAAAGGCCAAATTGGTGAGGAATCAGAAGCGCCACAAGCGAGCTTGAAATTGAATCAAATCTACTTACATGAATCCGTCAGCACCCGCGGCGATGAACTCAGCCTCCAGATCATTGGCGGACAATCCAAACAATCGACAGTTTTCGCCTTGTGCCCTCATCTCCAAAACCGTTTCAGTCCCCAACAGCTGCTTCTCAATGCTGGCCATGTACTGATCAACGAAGATGAGGTCAAACTTCAAGCCTTGGTCCAACAGTTGCAATGCCGATTCTCCATTGGACGCTTCACGCATGGTCCAACCAGGAGCCACCCTCTTGACGGATCTCGCAAAGAGTTTTCGCAGTACGTTGTCATCATCAACGAACTGAGGACAGCGTAATTACTTTCGAGTGAGGAACATGGCAAAGAGAAGAATCAGTGAAAACTAACTATCGATGATCTTACCAAGACTTGTAGGGTTTCTGGCAGTTCCTGTTTCGAAAAGTCTTGCGAGGCTTGAGAATTAGACATTGACGAGGCAAATGTCGCTGCAGCGCCACTCTCATCGCCACTCTCTAAATCATGACCCACGTCTTCCCCGCTGACTGGTGGTCTCTTCAGATTGATCTCAATGGAGGTACCTGGGTTGCCCGGGACTCCCCTAAGTGCAAATATGTGAGAACGGAATGTCTGAGACACGTAGGCGCCGTACTGGTAACGGCTATCTCCACACACTTACGAGTTGTAGCTTTTGTTCAGGTAAATCTCCCCTCCCATGAGTTCTACCAAGTTCTTGCAAAGGTACAGTCCAATTCCCTGTAGACACACAAAAGGAACATAGAGAGAAACAGTGGTGTTAGCAGCCATGTAATGGGTAGTGATTGACGAAACCACCACTCTATGGAGTTCACAACACCTACCGTTCCCTGCGATAGCTGATCGAGCGATTCTTGAAATTTGGCAAACAACAAATCACGTTTTTCCGCCGGAATACCAATCCCAGAATCCTCCACAGCCAGCCGGACTTCGTTGTCGACCACGAACCCCCGCAGTTTGATGAACCCGTGATTAACAAATTTGACGGCATTACGACTCAGGTTCAAAATGACTTGTTTCAAACGGAGATTGTCAGACTGAACAAACAGGTTTTGCTCACACTCCACAATAACCTTGATTTTGGAGTCGCGTTGATAAATCATGCCAGCAGTGGATTGTAGAATGTCGTGATACAAGTCAACTGGCTCAAAGTTCACTTGAAGCTGTTTGTGAGAAGCCCGGTGCATGTCCAACATGTTGCGAAGCAAATCGTTAATGAACTGCAAACTGTTGTGGATCACGGCCACATCTTCACGCGTATCTGCTCGTTTCTGAGGATCAACGAGAGGCTCTTTTTCGTTGACTGCCGACTTGACAAAGGAACAGGCTGCCATGGCGGCAGCTACAGGGTTGCGGACCTCGTGAGCTATAAAGTCGTTCAACTCTCGCTCAGCTCTTGCGGCTTGTCGGGTATTTTCTAGGATGAGCGCCGCCTTTTCTCCTTCCACTTTGGCCTTCATGGTATTGAATTTGTAATGACGTTGTGTGTTTGTGTAGACCCAGAGGGCCAAACAAACACTTGCCAAGAACACCAGAGTTCCTCCCACAACGACAAAGGTAATGGTCGGTTTGTACACTTCACTGGCCGCCACTACAGTAATTGTCCAGACCTTGTTGGTGAGTTGCAAATGTTCTTGATAATGCATGTGTCCCTTGACATCTCCAATTTCAATTTCGTTGAGATACTGCAGCTCTCCTTGTCCGGTTTCACCGCCAAAGACTTCTACACCCCCCAGGAAGACTGCTTCTCCACTGGAATCATGAGCATCATGAATGTATACTTTGGACGACGAGGGATGATCGTGTGTGGCTCGGAGCAAGAGGGCTGGGATGCAAATGACAATGGAAGACAAATCCCGCGGCCACTGTCCTCCATTCGGGTCCGAGATGTTGACCCCTGGATGCATAAGCACCACTCCGTAGGATTCGGCATCTTGGCTACCACATCGACTTTTGGCGTTGGGGTCTTTGACCAATAGTAGACGATCGGTAATGGCGGGTTCTGCGTATTCAAAGCAATGACTGAGAGTTCGGCGACGAGAAATGTGACTGTAGTAATCCAGATCAATGGCTGCTTCGTTTCCAATGACCGGTTCCACTGCAATCAGGCAACGGAGAACATTGTTAGAGAGCGACCTGACTGACACTTGCAATAGCCTGACATCATCCAGTTCGATGTTGGTTTTCTTGTTGTGTTTTGCACTACTTACTGTAATGAATCGGGAAGTAAAAATCGCGTTCACTGGTCGGCACCAGTCCATTCTTGACGCCATTGTCAAACCCCTTGAATCCTTGATAGTCAATATGTGGGTAGTGTTCGGCATAGTACGCCCGTGCTTCGGCTTCGTACTCTAATCGTTCCTCTCGTGTCACATTGGGATCGAATTGTACCGCCTTGAAATCGAGTCCATCTTCAATGAGCAACTCGTAGATGGATCGAAAATCTTGCCGGGAGAAGGACCGATTACGACAATAGTGATGGACGTAATTGGCGGCCGTGACGTATCGTTCAAATGTGGTTTGAATACTGGTGGCCAAGTCCTTTGCGGATCGTTGAAATTGATCCGTCTGCTGTCGCTGCGCTCCCGACAAGCCAACGGCCAAAAAGGCCGCACTGGCTCCCACACCCAACAGGACAATCAGTGCCACAATGAACCCCGTGCGACTGCGCAACTGTTCGGCGAGGGAGGAAATGGAATTGGAAGAGTGCGTCGAATCGCCGTCGGAAGAAGACGACTTGGCAGCCAGCTCGTTGACGGCACCGTCGCTCCGATCATCGTCGCCGTCATCGTCACTGTCATAGTCACTATGCTTCTTTTTGCCAAGGTCCTTTTCGAGATTGCTAGGAAGCACCATGACGGCCTTTTTCGTGTTGCCGTTGCGGAAACTGCTGTGTTTCTTGAGGACGTCCAACTTGCCAGGTCCCATTTCTTGGTCTTCACTTTCCGATTTGGTACTACAGGAACTCTCTTTGCGCCCCTTTGTGTCATGGTTGCTTGCGGAGTTATTGCTGATGGAAAAGAGAGGAGCAGGGGCGCTGGACGTCTTGGGCGTAGCAACAGGGGCGTTTGTGTTGATTTGAAACAGTGGTGGCGGATTGCTGTTGCTGTTGCTGGTGTCCTTGGTGGTTGTAGACAGCGCAAAGAGCGGAGCTGGACGAGACGATGTTGCTGATGGAGGCAACGCAAACAAGGGCGGCGGAGCGCTGTCGCTGGAACTTGTCGTGGTGGCCGCGGAAGGTGCCACGGGAAAAAGAGGGGCAGGGGCCTTTGGCTTCGATGGGTCCGACGCCGCTGGAGCCTCCGCATCTCCTCGCTCGATATCAAACAAAGCCTTCGTCATCTTGACTGCTTCTGCCTACTTTACACACTTGATAGAGAGAATTCGAAGGAATGCAACAACTTGCTAGCTAGAAAATAGCAACCTGAAGCTGTGCTTTTGAAAGCAACTGGAAGCTGATCTTGAAACTGACGATTGGGACTGTGTTACTCTACATGTACTGGCTACGGTATAGCACGGTAGGAGCTCCAGTACTAGTAGGCTGTTGGTGCTGGGCTGTTGGGTTCGTAGCTCTAGCTAGGTGCACTTGGTAGCTGTACTTCGGAATACTAGCTACACGCCTACCTCATCAATAAGATAAATATCTAGCTAGACACAGCCACACTGAGTTGTTAGTCTTTCAAGCAGCGCAATCTCAGTATCCTTCATATCTTGTAGCTACTAGACTAGAGTAGCAGCTATGATCACATACCCTACTAACCATGCCCTCTGACAGTGACAATTCATTACCAAAGCCTGAGAAGGAAAAGGTGCCAAGCCAAGCCAAAATTGATGAAACCAAAGATGTTGTGGTAGAGGAAGCGCCCCAAGATAGGAATATGGAGGACTTGGATGTAGATGGTGATGTGGAAGATACCAGGTAGTGGGTACTAGATGCCCTCACTCCCTACATAGTTTTAGTATTAGCTTAGGATTTGAGACGTTGGTACTTGTAGCTTATCTTAGACTACTGTTACTGGTTTGGGAATCTGAGTATCTTAAAAAACCTACTTATCTTAAGCAAGAGTGAGGCATGTACTAGCGCTACAACAGCTGCTATTCACAACAATTATTGGCTGCTCCAGTGGAGGTCCAGTGGCCACGTTTGCTTCTTTTTGTGATGATGACTAGTCTTGTGTGTCATGAGGCCTGTGAGGTTTGTAACACTTGGGTAAATAATGAAATATTAAAACTTATAAAACCCTAGTCTCCCTATGGCATGAACATCTCCAAAGCAAGAAATGTCTTGAAGCCTGCTGCACGACATTCGAGCGTTAGCCGTACTGTACTGACGCCTCGAGCGAACCAGCTACTAGCGAACCCGAAGTCAACAGAAAAACCGACTGACTATGGTACAGCGTCCAGAGCTCTATTTTAAAGAGTATTAGTCTAAAGAAAACCGTTCAGCGTAAAGTGCTATCTGCGACCAATCCCAGTAGAACGGTACGGGTTTCTTCAGACCATGAAATTGGGGGGTACGGACGAAATATTTGGTGGAAACTACTTTTGTATACTCAATACTCAACGCCAGTTTCTCTTTTGTACTCTCTTTACGGTACATGTACTCCATAGTGCTGAGTACTCCCGTGCTGGTAATGACGCGAAACTACGTTTTTGATTGGCTAAAGCAGACTGATGAACTTGATGTACTTTATTAATGAGTCATGTACATTTAAACCGCATTCCCCCAATCGTAGAATTGAAACACTTGTGTTCCTTGGATGAGGCTTTTTGGTTGCTTTGGTTTTTGGTGGTGCGGACCCGGTATGTAAAATTATTGGTACCTGGTCCGGTGCAGTCGTACCGGACAATGCAAATTGGGGAGTCAGGTTTCTTAACAATGAGGTGATAAAATTGATTTTTTTCCATTATTTGCTCCCAGAGTTGAGTTAGGCAAGGGAGCAAACGTACATCAACTTTATGGTTTCTTAATTAAGAGAGGCACTTTCTGGACTCAAAGCAAAAAACCTCAGGAAGTATTCCAAGGGTGCTTCCTACCCCAACTGGCCATATCTCAACGTCCGTATTTCAGCCAAAACTCAACCTTTGTCAAAAATAATTGCTTGGAAAGATAATTCCTCTTTTTGGAGAAGTCAGAACTGTCTATTTTAACTTGGACATATAGGATTTCTAGCTAGAACACCCATATTCTAGGAGGGTAGAATTATAGGGGTGGGGAAAATCAATTTTGAGGTTTTTTCTTTTTACTAACTAATCTAAACATCCAAAATAAATAATTTTGAATTGTTTTTCTACATGCCACGTGGGGGTTATTATAGTTTCAACAGCTGTTAACATGTTGAAACCGGTACGAATGCATGTATTTTTAAAATTAATACTCTTACTGACGGGTTCGTGGTCCGCGGCAGTCAGACGCGAGAGTCACGTGTTTGTTTCGAGATTGCGGATCAAACCTTGACACGACATACACCATTGGTTCGACATAAACGTCCACAGCCAGCGCTTTTGTGGCTCTTTTGTTGTCTCTGCGTACCGATGTGCAAACCCTATTGCAGCGTGGCATTCTCGCCACCAGAATACCAGCAACACGTCGCCACCAGCTCATCATGCGGCAAGGATCTGCTTTTGAGGCAGTCGAAACCAACGACACCAAGTGATTCCCAGCAACTTTGTTAAATGCGTCGAGTCACTCTGATGAACGAGCTTCGAACTGCTAAGCCTCAGTTGGAGCCGTTTCGAGAAGTTCTTTGAGGCTCCACGAGAATGAAACGAACGATCGTGCTGCACTGTACTAAGGAGGAGTTGAAGGATCCTATTGAATCATAGTCTCATTTCATTCTCACTTTTGCTACTAGTAGAACAAGAACTGATCCTTGAAAAAGCAGTGGCTTTCACAGCAGCTACTGGTACCGGTACCTGCTGGTGCAGAGGGCAGCCAGACACCAGTTTGGTGCAGCAAGCAACTCGCCAGCGGGTATTGCAGATTGGACTGCTGCAGCGCCGCTCTCACCTCTCACTGCATCATGTAGTAATTAGAGAGTGACTGCAGAGGGAGACTAATATGAATAGCTAGCCAATCACTTTGTCTTGGGATCCTAGCTACCGGCAGCATCGAAGCCGGGATTAAGGCATGCGAGAGCATCGCCAAGCCCATCCCACCCTGGCAAATAAATGGTGGGCGGTGGGAAATGGGATAGAAAAACCAGGTAGCTGGCCAGCTGCTACTAGTACTCGTACCGGTACTGGTAGCGAGTCTGAGTCAGTGAGGTTCTGCAAAATCCTGGGGTTGAAAAAATAAATAAATACATGTATCCTCAACATGCCCCAAAGTGCTGTATAGTGATCTGGCAAACGAGCCTTCCTTCGCCACTCCACGTTCTTTTCGGCTGTTCTTTCCTCCTTGTGTACTCAAAATAGGACCCAGAGTCCATTTGGAGCTTCCCATCTGGCTCACACCGGGGATCCAAACTCACTTGCGTCACTGTTTACTTTAAAAGAATCTGGCCATGAGCATAAAAGAATAGTGTCAGGAAAATGCCTCTCCGGTACTCTTTTCTTTTCTCTCTAAATGTTTCAACAGGCGTAATGCTCTCATCGATTTCTGCGATACTTCTGTGATTTCCACTCATCTTTAAGAACCCATGGCCATTTAGTTTGCAGAAAAACAAAGTAAACTGAACTGACTGTGTCACACGGCTGACCAGTTAGGCAAGACAATCTAGACTAACTAAGAAGATAGGACATCCAAGAGAGACTACGGTAGCTAGGTGTCATCCTTCGTGACAATTCCCATTGAAACGAGCACAATTTAGCAAACAAGTACTGATAGTTTTTTGATGTCCCGTAACAAGCATTCCGTGTCATGGGTTCCGTCGCCGGGTATCCGTGCCTCATGCTTTGTCTTCTCTAGATAGATAACTTGTCATGGCTACGGCAGCTAGCCGAAGTCAATGTTGCATACACATGAGTTGCTTCCATCACAAAAGGAAGAAGCTCGGAACAGACCGGCAAGCCTGCAACTTTGAGTTTTTGTGAAGGTACAAGAGGGAGGTCAAGCACACGAGAAAACTATGTATCTTAAAATTAAGGTGAAAAGTTGGCTCCCACTGACGTGGAAGTAGCTTTCCTTCGCAGCTTGGCAGTTGAAGCTAGTTGAAGCAGGAGAGATCGACGTATTGCACTACGTTGAAGAGAACGAAGGGCTCGGAGAACCGCAAATGGAAGGCGAAGCAATTCCAAGACATGCAATGGGGCAGCTCCCCAGCAACACAGCAGCCACCCCTCAGGACAACCATACTCAAACATAAACATAGAGAGCAACTATAGGACTGACAAGACGAGATATGAGCAATCAACCGAACACAGATGCTTCCAATAGCACTGAAGAGGACAATATGCAGCAGAACGAGACAGCTATCGACGTCCAGGCTGCCCTTCAAGAAGCCCTTGCAATGGCTTCAACACCCAACAATCCTCTCCTCGCTTCCCTATTGGGGAATCAACAGCAACGGCCTCCTCTTCGACCACAGCCAAATCCCCAGCAGCATGCAGTGGAGCTTCCCCAACAACAACAGGTCCTCCAGCGTCCGCCGCCCCGATCGCAGCAGCAAGAGGGCTCACACAATTCACACTTGCATAGCATTCAAGCCTTGCTTTCGCTCCAGCAACCGAGACTAGATTCATTACAAGCACAGTCACAAAATATGCAGAATTTTGCAACCGCGAGACCCCATCGAATTGGTAGCTTGCCTTCTACAGAGGGTTCCAATTTCGCATCGCGGTCGTCTGCTGATACAATGGCAGCAGCGCACGCCTCCGGGGGCGAAACGACACCTCATGTTGCTCGAGCGGACCACCAGCAGCTAATTCAGCGATTCTCTGCTCTTCTTCAGGCACCCTTACCAGCTCCAGGCCCGAGTCCGCCGGAACGGCAACGTGCTTCTGCCCAGCAACCAAATCAACCCTCGTTGCAACCTTATCCGCAACAACAGTCCAGCAACCCCGTTGCACGAGCTTCAAGCAGCGCCCCCCAGAATGTTTTCGACGGGACTGAAGAACCATTGGCACTAATAAATGCAAGCATGCCATCATCCGCATTTCCCCTGGCGAACGCAGCTCAACAGGTTGCCACCTTCTTGCGAACGAATCCTGAAATGCTTAACGATGCACAGGATGTGCTGCGGCAAGCGATTGACACGCTGCGGCATGGAGATCTTGGCCTGGAGCAACTGAGCGCCTCTGAAGCAGCTTCATCAAGTCAGGGACCTAACAATGATGCAATGGAAACATTAATGGCACAGATTCCGCAGCAAAACCTATTGGCTGATCTACAAACACAGCTGGCAGCGGCCGCGCCCCTTGCAAGCAGTAACCCCGACGTCGCCACACCACAGCAGCCACCAAACAGCTTGCCATTTCAACAGTGGCTGCAAGCCCAAGCCACCCTCCAGCATCCAACATCGCAGCAGGCCACGGGCGAGGACGCTGGCAGAAGTCTTAGGCCTGACCCCGCGCAAGTAAGATCTTTGTCCTTCAGTAATGTGTTGACAGGGGAATTTCCTCCTGCAGCCGCTGCCCCATCGTCTGCTCCAAGTTCAGTCGCTGGTGGAGGCGGTGAGTCAGTGGCAACTACACAGTCAAAAGCAACATCGGGATCCGCAGAAGGGAAGAAGCCCCGGGGACGGTCAGCCGCCTTCCCTCGCAAACTTTATCAAATGCTAATGGACCTCGAAAATCAAGAAGGAGGAAAAGAAATTGCCTCCTTCTTGCTACCCCACGGAAGAGCGTAAGTCCAAACCTCATTTTCCATTTTGGTTCAAGGTCCGTTGTTCATAAACTCATTTCTTTTGTCTTTCGTTGCGTGTCATGTCTCTTGACTCTCTTGACAGCTTTCGAGTCCACAAGCCCAAGGAGTTTACCCAAGACGTGATGCCCCAGTACTTCAAAATGGGGTCCTGGACGAGTTTCCAGCGGCAACTCAATCTCTACGACTTTCAACGCATCACAGAAGGACCAGAACGAGACGCCTATTATCATGAGTGGTTTGTTCGAGGTCAGCCCGAGCAATGCAAACGTATCAAACGCAACAAGGCGAAGAGCTTGACTAGGGCAAAGCAACAAGAGCGGCTTCGGGAATATGAGAAAGCAAAGGAGGCGGATGTTGCTTTCGATGCTAGTGATGATCATGAAGATATGGAGGACGATGAAATGGACGAAGGTGGTCAGCTAGGGATCTAAGGGAAAGTCCTCATGGCGCCATTAGCATCCTCTGTAGGCTTTTGGCATGATGTTGTACTGGATCTTGGTTTAGCTATTGGCAATGGAGGAGGCGGAAAGCACAGATACATTTGCTTCCTGCTTCCAACTGAAGGGGCAGGGAACATGCACGGGAACATGCTGATACGGAAATTGCTACAGATATTGGGTGAGATTGAACCAACAATGGTAAAGAGTGCCTGAGGTCGAAATTGCGTGCTTTAAGATGCGTTTTTCAGCGTTAAAACTTGCCCATCGAGGGAGCACACAGCCAGCAAAGCTGCAGAAGAATCTCGAAAAGGGGCTCCATTGCGCAGTCGCAAAAGTTAGCAGATAGAATGATGCTTGAATAGCCAATGATACTGTTGGATTGGGTTCATGACCAAAGCTCAAGGCCCAAAGCTCCATGCTAAGTACGGATAACCCTGGAGCTTTGCTAGCTAGTCCTTGACTGCGCACATTTAATTGATCTTTGAGCGGTCTTTGCAGATTTGCTCAGGCGTCGCATTTCTCGTTTTGCCGCATCCAAGGGCCGGTAACGAAAGATTCGGTTCGATTCGTTTTGACAACTAACTCTGGTGCAAACCAGTATATTCTACTAAAAAAACCAACAAGACCACTACAAGTGGGCACCCCTGGTGTTGATTGCAGTCTATGGTTCTTTCTCTTGCTAATTTTGGCTAGAAAGAATCTTCCTCCAACAAAGTTCGTTCCAATGGTTGTTGTCACTCCCTTTTGTTTGGTGGCAAACATGGCTCAAATCTAACACCCAAGGGACCTGTGAATACCCGAGGATCCATAATATTGCCTCCCGATGCTCCCTCTGTGCCCACAGAGAACACCACCGGTATCAAACCTGCCATATCGACAAACGTCCCTAGCAACCAGGCCACAACCTTTTCATTGTGATCTTTGGACAAAGAACACATGGAATATACCATGGTTCCACCAGGCATGAGGAGCCGAAATCCCGTGGCTGCCAAAAACAACTGCCAATTGTTTTTGCAGTTCTACCAGTTTGGAGAGTTCTGAAGCATTTGTTAGCGTGGGCGCCACTGCACCGTTCACAGCGTTCAGTTGTTGGCAATGTGCTTGAGGGATCCATCTGTACTGCATTCAACATCCACCAGGACGCGGTCAAAAAGTTTAGCTTTCCAGGGTTGATGTTTTGCTGTTGCCTCTCTTCTTGGTGCTGAATCATCCACCTGGTGGCTGTTATTGGCAAATGGTTGCGGCTGATGACGATCGTCACAATCAAAGTCCATAGTAGCCAGAGATTTGAGGTGCTTTCGTTCCCCGGCACGGGCACTTTTGTCCATGCATTTGCGGTTTCCGCCTGTTTCCTCCAAGGCTGCCTGAGAATCAAAGATGAGCTTTGGGAGCTGTTGATTTTCATTGGACGGTTGGACAAAGGTTGTTCCATCGGCACAATAGAGTCTCATTCGGATTTTTTGCTCTTTTGCGTGGTTGGATTGTTGCTTTGGCACAGAAATTTCTGTAGTGGCCTCATCAGTCTGTTGCTGTGTGATTGGAAAATGATCCTTTTGTTGAATCTTTTTGCAAATGGCAATTTGACGTTCCGATACAACCGCACCCACTACGACAGCGGAACTTGGTTGCTGTGATGCATGTGGGAGAAAGTCGGCGATCGCACATAGTTTGAGTCCCGGAGCACAACAGATCCAATACACGAAATGGTTCTGCTCTGGTTGTCCGACGATTGTTGTTTGATTCATCCGCTCTGTTTTTGTCATATCTATCTGACAGCAAAGCCCCTACGGCGGCACCCAAGCTCACATCCATCCCGTAAATGCGACCCTCCTGATAACATGGGGACTGCACCAACCGGAAATTTCCTGGTAGTACATAAAAACCAAGCTTGTCATCTAACCATGGAATTGGGATGGTATCACATGACACAACATCTGAAGATGAAGACAAAGATGAAGCAAGCTCCTCCTAATAAATGGAGCCAAAATTGAGCGACTTTGGTGTTTCATTGAATCACGTTGAAAAAGAACACACCTTGAGACGCCTTAGTGTTTCCTCTGGGTCGAACCGGGGATTCAATCGAACAAAGCGAGAAGCAAACGGCCCATCCCCGGTTGCACCGGTTTCATCATTCTGGCTCTTGTTGTCAACCAAGCGATCAATGTCAAGCCATGTGTCGTGTAGAAGCTTCTCAGGTCATCCGATATCAGAGGGGAGAAGGGTTGGTGTCCTCGGTTGCAAAAGTTGTGGTTTCCTTGTCCATGCTCCACCCTCACTCGCTTTTCTCTGAGAGTGGGTTAGTTGGGTTGTTTCAAATTAGACGTGGATATTACTATGCGGCTAGAGGTGACTGTGGGGGGTGAACGAGGTCGGGGGCAGCAGTTTCTAAGTTGTTGGGTGTGGTTGTGGTTTTCTTGGGTTTCTCTGCTTGGCGGCAGTTTTGTATAAATCTTTGAAACTTGCTTTTTGGGGACAAAGCATTAATCAACCATGTTGACCACATCATCATGCAGCACTTCCTCGGGAACCTTCTTTAGGATCCAGTTCAGATCCTTGTGGGCGAAGGAAAACTTCGTCATGCATGCATGTCAACATTGCAACGATCCTGCGCTGGCGTAACAGCACAGCATTGCGCAGCAAGTGGCCAATGATCTGACTAAACCACCGTGCCTACAATTTTCATCAGCCATCTTGGTTGGAGACAATGGCTCCAGTTGTTCCCAAATATCTACTACCGCTACTCCTTGCTCTTCTGCAACGGTATCATGTTGCTGCATTTATGGAACCAATTCCGAGGGTCTCTGCTATAGAGTCCTCCACAAAGTCCCAACTGCACGCCGCTAAGCTCGACCCAAATATCGATAACTCGGAAGAAATTCAAACTCGTCGAGGTGCCCTGACTTTGCTGGCGAGCAGCGCTCTGCTCTGGACCGGAACAGCCACCAACGCCAATGCGTATGAAAAAACCTTCCCCGTGGAATTGGACACCCTGGATGCCGATCCTCGAACACCTCGAGAACGAGCCTTGCAACAACCGACAAAACCCAAAGCGTCACCTGCTGCCGACCCCATTGAATTGGGACTCGGTGCAGTGCTCTGGGGTGGAGCTCTCTGGCTCTTGACGGGATCTCGATCCAATCCACTGGCCACGCCATTGGCAAATGTTTTGTATTCTGCCGACAAAGAAGAATGGTTACAAGATCGCAATGAAGGGCTTTTTGCAGCATTGCCGGCACCCTTGTTGGCATTGTTGGGGATTGTCTTTTGCGCTCTGGGATTGGCAATCCACTTTGTGGCCATTCAATTGGCTGATGGATCGATGGATATTAGTCTACAACTGGCAGGAGTATTATTAATTGGTGGTGGTTCTTTGGAAATTGGACGAATTGCCAGTGGGGAAAAGAAACAGACAAGGGATGACTTTGATCGTGACACTCTGCTGGAACAAGACTTCCAAGAGTTTGCGGAAAATAGATTGAAGCTCGGTGGCAATTGCCACCGCAGCGAGGTCGTGCAAGCATTTCGACGGTATCATGCTAAGTACAGACAAGCCGACAATCCTGAATTTCCTTTGAATGATTTGGAAATTGAACAACTGTTGCGACAATGGAATCAAAAGAATGCTGGAGCCCAGACCAGTGCGGCAGGATTCTATACTGGCATTCAAATCAATGCTGAAGCTGATGTTTTTGTACAGCGATAGAGCAAAAGCATGCCATAGAGATGGCAACAGAGATAGCAAATTAGTTAGAGAAGAGGGGGAATGATCGAGGAAGGTTGCGCACATTTAGCCGGCCCCAAGGACCCTCTCAACATATGCAAGTTTTGTGTCGCAGCCACACCCACCCGCTACGTGGCAACAAAACTATTTCTTTTTAAAAGGATATCAATAAGGATGTCTAGTTTGAGTTTTCCTTCTATGTGACCGTTTATTCTAAGTTTGCTTGTGAATCCGCTCAAAGTTTATTCGAATCGTTCTATGTTACAGTTTACAGTTTATTCAAAGTTCGTGTATGGGTTTGTGTATATGAAGTGTTCCGTCAAGCTGCTCCCACCTAACATTCAGCCTCTGTTGGGCCCATCTCACCATACCAAGCCAACAGGTCCTCAAGGTTTACTTCTTTTGGCGGTTCCATTCCTTGGAGTTGCATGTGTTGTGTGATTGTCTCATCATGTTCTTCTTCATCCAACAGAGCAGATGCTCGAAGCTTTCCCCAAGATTGACGAAGCGATTTCTTGGAGTTGGAGATGTTGTATTGGCACAAGTACTTATCATCGTCTCCATAGAACTTGAATTCAGTCTGTGTCTGCTTGAGGGCCTTGGCAAGGGTGCAGAACAGAGACTTCAAAATCTCAATCACCTCCTCGTCGCTCAAATCTTCATGAGAAGAATTCAACTCTCCAACCACCTTCACCACTGGATCCTCATGTTCCGTGCTGTCGATGCTGCTTAGGGACTCGTCGAAGTGTCCAACCATGATACCAACACGGGGCTTCTTTTGTGCGATGCGTGCCATGGCCCATTTCTTCCAGATTGTGTCGATGACAGTGTGGCTGTAGGCTTTGCTGAGGTCATCGCCTACTTGGGGCTTGAGGCAGATGTATCCGCTGAAGCGACGGACAGAGAAGTCAGTGAGGGAATCGTTGAAGGACATCTTGGCTTATAGTCTTGGTGTTGCTTCTGGCTGCTGCGTTGTGAGCTTGCTGCTGGTGCTTTTTGTGTTTTGTGTTTTTGCTTTTCTTTGTTTTGTGTCCCCAAATTTGCTCTGCCGCAATCATTCCGTGGCATAAAATTTTCTGTACGCTGCATGTAGCGGCTAGCCACTAGATAGCTGAGATCGCGTGAAAAATGCATAAGGTCCGATGGTCGCGTATTTAGCTTAAAAGATGGGGTAAAACAATCACCCTTAGCTTATCAATTACCCGAGCTACCATCCTAAAGCTGTCTTCTGAGCTCATAAAGACTGAACCATCTTGTGGTGATTGGGAGTTGGGCTCAGCGCCAGTCGCGGTGGAATGAATTGGTCCTCGAGTCGGGTCTAAAGTGGCTTCTTTTTGGAAAAGAGCCTCAGACAAGAGCATACGGTACAGTACCATGTGTATACAGTTTTTAATTAGGCGGGTATACGCGTCTCTAGCTTGAAGGAGAACCGCACTAACTAAGCCATCCTGATGGTACAGGTACCTACAGTACTACTCTACAGTACTCCGAAGCTCCAGAGTAGTAATACCATTGTGGTACTCAGTAATCTGAGTATACGATTTACAAGACGCGAGGAGTCTTTTATGTTTCGGTCACGTTTTGGCGATTTAGGCTGTCGTACATGTACCGTACAGCTACCGTACAGCTACCACATGTACCAGGTACCATGCTCGAGTACTGGGTAAAACAGCTGTAAAACCTATGCAGACTGACGAGTCGAGTCGAGTCGAGTCCTCAATCAAGCGACAGTCGCACAGTCGCCACAGTATACCATGGTACCATGGTACAGTCAGCCCTCTCTCTTATTTATGAGGGGGTATCCTGGACTTTGATAAATATAATGGAGGGCATAAATATAAGCGTTTTCTAGGGCCTTATTTGCTAGTAAAGTACGAATGAAGGGAGCTATCACGCTTTCGCTTGCCTGCCTTAGCAGCCCAATCGGCGTCGTTCATGTTGGTCTAGGTCGGATTGGAGCCTTTGGTATGGTTTGCGTGAAATTGTTTGGCAGCTCACAAGAATTGTTTTTGTCTGGTCAAAACCATCCTTCCAAAAATGCACGTAAGCAACCAGGGCTTGGGCTGGCACCGACGAGACAGCCTCTGAGAGGTGCGTGCAGAGGTACCGCAGAGGTGCGAGGAATCCCACGTCCATTGGATCTATATCGGCATTTTACATGCCATCTCGGTCAAATTGAAACGGTTGGAATGGATTGTGCGACGTTGTCGGGCTGCTCGAAAGATTTGTTGCTGCAGTCACGGTCACTCATGACTGCAGTCACGGTCACTCATGACTGGGGGGGGATCTCGAGATTTAATAAATATAATAGAGGGAATAAATAAGAGATTATAAATAAGAGCGAGGGCTGACTGTACCACCCCTCCCAATGCACGCACGCGCGGACATGGCAAATCCATGGTTTGAGCAACTTTGGATCAGGCTTTTGGTCTGAGCTCAATTTGGAAGACACCAGTGTGGACACAAATAGCAGTAGTGCAGTTAGTAGCAGTGCCGTCGATGGCAGCTGCACGGGAGGGTCCAATTGGTGACCTGTCCCTTCATATCTTGCCTTGGTTGGGTTCAAACTCTCCCAGCTGAGGGGGGCAAATCTCTCCGCCCCAATGTTTTTGGGGGTTATCAGTTTAGGGTAGCGGCACGGTGGACAAGTCGTACTCAGAGTAGCCTCGTACGGCCTTTTGAAATAGAAGTCTATAATTCTGGCAAATCCATGCTCTGAGCACCTACCAATAAGAAGCGGCAGCAAGCTCCCAAGCCTATGTTCATCAATGAGAGATGGGTCCGGGGCGGTCTGTGGAACCTGCAAAACCAAGGCACACCACTCAGGGCTTCTCCCTTCAGCGGTTCTCCCCACCGCAAATGTCGAAGTCTGCAAGGCTGTCTGCATCTGAGGCAACCCTGAAATGGTCCTACCGGGTAGATTTTGAAACTCAAAGGACGAAAGAGCGCGCATGATGTACATGTATGTGTTGGGCAACAATTCGACTTCCAGAGCTCTTTCCAGGCAGGTGTCGCAGCTGCGTACGGTAAGGCCAGGTGGCCTCAAAGTGACAGACTTTTTACATTGTGGGAACATAAGAACAAACCATGAAAATAGAACGGTACAGTGAAACACAACAACATCGTTTCATCCTAGATTGCTGACGGAGCCGCTTCGCGACACGGGGCCCATGGAGTGAACCCCCAAAAGGTAGATGTTGAACAACAACAGAGAAATGAAACGATTCAAAGGATGACGGAACATTTCCATACTTTGGGCCAGCAGGAAAACTTCTACTCAGGTTCAAGTACTACTTCATTACTGCCGTTGCTTGTTAGTCTTATCGGCCACCTCCACAGCCGCTGCCATTTAGGCAGCTAGGGCAGATCCCCTACACGCTTGTATAGGACATCGCATTGACACATGTACTTGGTTCCAGCTTGCACGCCGCCTCCTTCGTGCAATTCTTCGTGACTAAAGAGGACACAACGACCCACTGCCGGGTCCACGGTCGCCAGTGACTGGTAGCGCTTGGTCCCGTCGGAATCGACGTGTAGCTTGACAAAGTTGAGCTTGCCTCCCTCAAAATCAGTGGCAGGGTCATTCAGGTACAAGGCAATGGTGAAGAGTGATTGGTAAATTCCTGGTTCTCCCTCGGTTGTTGTTGCCGTAGTGGAATTGTGGTGCAGTGGTGGGCACTTTGTAAAAATTCGTTGTGGGTCCGTGTGCGGTTTGAATCCTTGGTCCTGCTCATAGCGCATGAATCGAAAGACGGGAATAATGCCACATTTTTGGTACATGCCCGTCGTGAATTGTCCGAACGAGGCTTGTTGATCGGGTAGATGGTCTTGAATGTGTGCCCACAAATAGGCGGCAAATTCGTTGGATTCGATTTGCACCAGTTCCGACGTGTTCTTGGCTTGCTCGTAGGCATATTTTTTCAGATATTCCGCGTCTTGTTGTCCCTCCAATTGTTCCACCAACGACACGAGTAGCGAAGGAGGTTTGGCAAAGCCCACTTTTTCGTGCACGTCAATAAAGGACCGACAGACTTCCTGGGACAAGACACCGTCGAGCACCGTCACGGGGAATTGGCTCTTGCTGTGGGGCAAGAGAAATGTATCCTGGACGACGGGAGGTGGAGAATCTGTCATATGAATTCCGTGACTTTGCCATCCTCCCAGAGCTTCCAATCGGGCCTGACAATCCTTGGCAAAGGGGATGATGCCTTTTTCGTTGCGCTCGTGTACCATGTCCACTAACGTTTGATGAGCATTCATCATGCGTTCCAAACGCTTTTCTTCGGACAGCTTCGTTGGAGAACCATCCTCTTCCACGTCGAAAGACACGCCATGGTGATTCGTTGGGGGAGGTTCGACAAAGGCAACCGGCATCTTGATAGTTGATGGATCACTTCTTCTGGCTGGATACGGTAGACAGCCAGCCGTCAGCAAGAAAACGAGAATTCAATCACTTGTGTTCTCGTGGGCACAGAGCCACAACCATGGCCACACCACTTCAAGGAGTGAGTCGAGTCAGAGTCGAGTCGACTGAGATTCGATTGAATCGAATCGAATCTGCATCATTCATTCTGATTCGATTCAGCACGAACGGATGTCCGTGGAGGCCATTGGATCCAGGTGATCGTTCAAACCTGCGCGTGCAAAGAGCAACGAGACCACGGTCTTCTTTTTTGTTCTTTAGAAGAAGACCCACGCATCTTGATGCCCACGTCTTCGAACCAGCCGCTGAGTCAAGCGCTCACTCATATTTTTTGTGCTCATTCATTAATTTTGTTGTTGTTGCATCCAAGATGGCGGAAACAAGCATTGCGACCAATGGAAGCAGCGCCGACAATAAGAGGGATGATGCTGATCCACTTATTGAGGCTGTGGATGACGATAGCCAACAGAATACTACAGCTACGACCAAAGCAGGCGGCTATTACCTTCGATGGAGTCGGCTGTACAAGTCTGTCGAGATCAAGGAGAGTACAGCCGGTCTTGTCCGTGGTCCCATTGCCGGCCCGTCCTCGTCGACGGCAACGAAGGAATCGGGTCAGGCAACAGAAGCCAGCACTCCTCCCACTTCCTTGGTTCACGAACAAAGTCGTCGCAGCAGCTGGACCCTCCTGTCTCCTGCCAGCAGCATGATGATGTTGGGAGGAGGAGACAACCACAACAAAAACGACAACCACAAGGTCATTCTGGATCGAGTCTCGGGATGTGCCGCCCCCGGTGAAGTGGTGGGATTGATGGGTCCAAGTGGCAGTGGAAAAACGAGCCTACTTAACACGCTCAGTGGACGCAGTGCCTATCAAGAGGGAACCATTTCTATCAATGGGGAAGTCCTGCCCAACAACAATTCGGCGGCTGCCGGTAGCATGAAAAAACTCATGAGCAAAATTGCCTATGTCAAACAGGCCGACATTTTCTTTCAACATTTGACGGTACGAGATCAATTCACATACACGGCATTGCTGCGCTTGCCGTCCAAGCGCATGACCACGGAAGAAAAGGTCGTCGAAGTGGACCGCATCATTTCCTTATTGAGATTAGGAAAAGTCGCCAACTCACCCATCAAAATGTTGTCGGGCGGAGAAAAGAAACGCGTCAATATTGGGACAGAACTCCTGACAAACCCCTCCATTCTTCTCTTGGATGAACCCACATCCGGACTGGACTCGACCAGTGCCGTGTCATTATTGCAGCTTTTGCATCGTTTGGCCAAGGGAGATGGGACAGCTCCACCCAAGACTGTAATTACCAGTATTCATCAACCGTCATCTGCAGTCTTTCGAGCGTTTGATCGATTGTTACTGCTATCGGATGGAAAGGTGGTGTACTTTGGAAATCCAGTGGCGTCTTTGGATTATCTCAGGACCCAAAATTTGGCCTGTCCCGATGGGTACGTGCGTGGAAAAGGCAAATGGATATACATGCCATTATTCATATCATACGTACCGTAATCTCACAACCTACTTTGTTTTTTTCCTACAGCTACAATGCGGCAGATCATTGGATGGACGTCCTGGTGATTGATGATAGTCCACACGACAATAATAACCACAACACAACCACCAGTGACGATGACGAAGACGAACAACAGGGACTGCTTCCTCCCAAGACAATCCCACGTCTCCAATTACAACAAGCTTGGGATAATGAAGCTGTGGCAGAACAAATGGACGCCGCTATTGAAGACATTGGATCCACCAACAAGAGTGGAAGCTCTGTCAACAGTTTGCTTCTGGATGGAGTTGATAACAATGGCAGCAGTGGCAACAAGTACAGTACATCGTGGGCCACACAGTATTGGGTCTTGACGCATCGCTGCATGAAGAACAGTCGAAGTGCCATCTTTACACCACTGAATTTGATCAAGTCGGTCTGTATCGGCCTTGTCGCGGGCATGCTGTGGTTCCAACTACCCTACACGGAAGAACGAGTCCACGATCGCAGTTCCTATTACTTTTTCACCATGACCTTTTGGGTCTTTGACAGTATGATGGGAGCACTCATGGCATTCCCGGCCGAACGAGCCGTCATTCTCAAAGAACGGGCCAGTGGGAGTTATCACCTCAGTGCTTACTTTCTGGCCAAAACAACCAGCGACGCACCGGTCCGTTTGACCCTGCCATTTCTCTACATGGTGACATCCTATTGGATGGCAGGAATTGATAATCGATTTTGGGTCTTTGTGTCCAGCACCTGCTGTACCCTACTCAGCGTGGTGTCCGGGGAAGCCTTGGGGTTGCTAGTTGGAACCTCAATACACGACATGACAAAAGCTTTGACCGTGATGATCGTTTCGGGCCTGTTCCTCATGCTTTTGGGTGGGTTCTATGTCCAGAACATTCCAAGTTTCATTTCGTGGGTGAAATGGTTCTCTCCCTTCAAGTATGCCTTCTCGGCATCCCTGCAACTCGTGTTTCAGGACGATGTACCGTGCGACGGCAGTGGGAATCTCGAGGATCTTTGTGGCGGCGGCAATGATTACGGATTTGCCAAAGGATCGGATGTGGTGGCGTATCTGGGTGCTGAAGGTAGCATCGGGTTCAATGTTGGCATGTTACTCGTCATTTGCTTTGTGCCTCGGTACGGGGCCTACCTGGCCCTGCGGGCTCAAAAGGGAGGTGAACGGTCTTAATTAATAAGATGGGTGCCGAATAATTGCTATTATAGTCTTTTCGACAACTACGGTGTTCTTCTCGTGTCTCAGTAAGCGGGTGTTGTTCTCGAGGTGCTAGCTATTTGAGAGGAAGGCTCAATTGGAGGCAACGATCACTATCGTCTGCTGAACGGACTACAATGGAGACGACCTGGCTGATTGCTTGCTGTGATGGAACGAACGGGCATTCTTGAGTTATGGGAGTCCAGGTCGAGCTAAGTGCTCCGCTCGTCGCTAGAGGTAAAGAAAGTGGGGAGTGGTCGCTCCAGCCGAGCCGTTTATCGTTTCCATCTGGCCCGTAAGCAGGCACCAAAAGCTAAAGTTACGATAAACCGTCGTTATGTCAGGACTGATGGGTAGGCAATTGAAGTTCTCTGCGTCGAAGCGATGAACCGCCCGGAACCAGCCCAGCCCTTAGAATGATGACCTGCTATGATAGCCTATAGCTTCAGATTGCTCAGAACGGGGGTCAGGACTGATGGGCAGGCAATAAATTGAAGTGCTCTGTATCAACAAGGCAAGGCGGCTCATCGCCTCGGAACCAAGCCATAAGAAAAGATGACCTCATAGCTCCAGATTGCTTATACCGGGCATTTCCAATGTTCTTGGCTGGGACTTCCTCGGTCAGCAGGAGGGCTTCGGAGAAGACACGAGCGCCACCGAGTTCTTCAACCAACAACTTTTAGAGACCACATGCAGCCAATGCAGCCTGCAGACTGCAGTGCAGCATACTAGTATCCAGATCAAAAAAAGTCTTTTGGAAAGATTTAAAACAACAAACCGAAATGAATAGACACCAACACAAACACGGCGATGACTCGGAACACGATCACCTCTACCCAGCCACCAACAAGCAACTAGCTAGCTACATGTAGTAGTACTATTCGCTTGGTGGCTACCTACCTGGTAAGCAGCCAAGGGCTATGAACTTGATACGAATACTCCTTGGTGGTGCTATGCCATTTTTGGCTTCAAGGCATAGGAGTAGAGCTCGTACCTTGAGACTCATTCGTGGGAGCTGCGCTCAACAAACTTGCGTACCATACTGTACCGGTAGCCTGGCTCTGCCTTGGCGACAATGACATGAGGGCGCATGTTACCTGTGGATACTAGATGCTTGAATGCCTCCAGCCACCAGAAACCTCGGTCCAGTCAGTCTAGACTTGTTTGGTGAGCCATCTAGTACGGTAGCTGTTGGCGTAGACAATAATCGACACTGGATCAAATACTGATGGCGATGAAGAGGGCCAACCAATAATGAAACTGGGTAGCAGCAGCTCCTGTGCCCCTGCTGTCAAGCGGGTCAAGATCTCCACCCAGTCTAGCTAGTAGACGAAAAGTCTTCTTTCGATTGCCAACTCCACATTTGTTAAGCCACAAGACAAGGCTTATCTCCAACACAACTCTTTGTAAGCGCGACTCTCCTGAGACTCTCTAACTCTTTGCAGATTCACAAGAATATAGAGTCACAAAGACTCACAAACCTTTAGTCTATACTTTGAGTACCAGTTTTCGGTCATTCATCGTAGTCTTGCTAACAACCGCTCACATTTTCCACCAAACCAGATCCATTTGCAAGGTTCCTTGCCCTGATGCTTCATTCAGCTCACAATTTCTTCAAAGATCATTCTCACAATCAACGAGAACAAAGTGCACATCCAAACCAAGCAATCTTATCGTCACACACAATGGTTTCTCCAGCTACCGACACCGATAACAAGAAAGCCAAAAGCAAGAGCGAGAAGGATGTCGATGAAGCGTTCCAAGCCCTCCTTTCGTCCCAGCGAGATATCTTAGCGCAACTGAACTTTAACAACTCGTCCTCTGAGCTTGAATTCACCGAAGGACCTGATAATCTCCCAATTATCTCTCCTCATGCTTCGTACTCCCATTACGATCCCCAATACCCCTCCTTTGAGGAAGATATGGGTTTCCCTGGCGAATCATACCAACAAACCGTGGGGGTTGGCGATGATCGCTTCATTCTCGATCAAATCACCATTGGACCTGGCGAAGTAAGAGGTCCAGAGTTCTTTGATGCGACACGTCCTGATATGCGAATGCGACGACGAAGTCGCGAAACGGAACAAGAGCTTATGGGGAGAGTGGCCCAACGAAAGAAACGTCGCAATGACAACATGACTTCTACCTTCTCAACAACACCTGCTCCCACCTTTTGTGACGACATGCTTCCAGGACCTTCCGAATTGGCTGATCTGGATGAGTCTTCTTCCTCTCTCCTTCTGGATGATCTCGATTTTCCATCCATCCACTCGAATACCGACCCGGGAATGTGGAAACCACGAGAAAGGGCTGTCACGGAGGATAGTTGCGATGAAACGCTGAACGAAGAGGCATCCACCCCTGAAATGGATTCAAAGCCGGCGGCTGCACAAGACGACATGGATATTGCCGAGGACAAGGCGGAGGAAACGATCAGCACAGATGAACAGCCTTCTTTAAAGCCCTGTGTCTCCATGGACCGTGACAACGGACGTCCTCGTCCACCAAGGCGATCGCAACGTTCCTTGTGGAAGCCCAGGAGCCGGGATAGCTTCACGGCGGGTATGTCCGTTGCTGACCGGAGATCTATGTGGAAACCAAGAAAACGAGTTTCCGCTGCATCGACCGGCCTCAACGATTCCTGTGCATCTCTTCAGATGGAAGATCTGGAAACGCCCAGGCGATCCGTTCCCAGGACTGTATCCTCCCAGTCGTCCCAGCGAAGCGCCATGCAGGTCTCTCTGACGGATGGAGACTTGGACCACGACACTGCCTGCGCCGACGATGAGGCCGATTTCAAGCAGAGTGTTTCTCGCACCTACTCTAGCGACTCTGCTTTTAGCCGTGGGGGTACTCCAACTGTCAAGGCCCTTTCGTCTGCACTACAACAGAGCATTGGAAGCACCAAAACAATTCAGGAATGGGACCGTCAGATGGGTCTCAAACGCTCGCACAGCAAAACGATGAGACAATCTTCGAAATCACGAGAACGCCTTCTTGCTTTCTTCGAGTCTGACCAGGACGACCTCCCTGTTACCACCATCGGGATCCCAGAGGGAGAACAACAGTTTGAGGACATGGATGAGGTGGTCCCTACCGGTACTGTTATGGAAATATGAACTGTCTGGGCTGGTTTTGATCTTTTCCTCCAGCTTCTGCGTTGCTTCTTTGAACGCTTTTGCTATATATTTCAGATGAATTTAAGTATTCTATTTCAGACATCCAAAATCCAAAACGCATCATGAGCGCCATTCGAACATCTTTAGAAGTATGGAAGGCAACGCAGGTAGTTAAATGTAGTTATACAACAATGACTGACATTGAAAGCTGGTTTCAAGTTCGTGTCTCGAAGGTTTTAGTGTTCAGACGGCGTGGGGTCCGCAAGTTGCAGAGTCTGATTCTTGTTGATCTTTAGTCACTTCCTCAGCGTCGTCATCCGACTGGGTGACGAAGCACCAAATCATTGCTCTGGACCAAACCAGAGCAACAACAAGCGTTCCCAGGGAGTAGAATGCCAATGACTGCATGCCGAGGAGGAGGTCGGTGCAAGTCCAGGCGAAGCACACTCCAACCAATGCCCCAACAACGTAGCGGACTTCAACCGTCATCATCAGAGTATCTCTTTCGGGAGTGCCATCCATCACGGAGTTGGCATCCAGAATAGTGGTGATCATGCCGCGGAGAAGGGCCAATACAAGCAAGGCCATGCAGGAGGTGAAGAAACTCCAGGCCAGGGAGAATGCCATGGCGCCCTCCGGGCTTCTCTGAGCCAGTACATCATCACCCCACATGGCGACAAGCTAGTGGTTTGAAGGGAAAACGGTGAGGCGGGGCGGCACAAAAGAAGCATCATTGCAAGTCGCCAACCACTTACCAGGAAATTTGCTCCGAGAGTAGACAGCTGAACAAAGATACCACAGCAGGCTCCAATGAGGATACTGTACGACTTGAACCGGTTGAGCAATCCTTCCTGGGCAGACACTTCGTCGCCTTCGTCCTTGTTCACGAGAAGGCGGTACATCTCTTGGTCCTCACCAACGAAGTTGATTTCTTCTTCGTTTCTTGGTTCCATTGTGCTGGGCATTGTATCTGGGAGAGAAAGAAAAGAAGAAGAAGATAGAATTGTCAACTGCTCGAAGGAATCCTGCCTGTTGAACAAAGTATGTGCAAATTATGTGATGTAGTTGGTTGGCAGCAAAAACAATGGGTCATTGAAAAAAGTGGCAAAGATCTGAAAGATCCACCAGTACAAAACCTACGAAGATTTCTGCTCCAGATCGGCTCAGTTTTGAAACACTCCCACGAAGCTCCTTGGTTTCATCCCAACCCCCAACTGTGGGGCAACAGGAGCAACCCTGTAAACACCAGCCGGTTTCTTCGTGCAGCTCGCAGCAAAGTCATGCTCTGGCATCCTACTGCTTTGGAGACAGTATGTAGTTGGTTCAAGGTAGCGACCGCAGTGGGTATATGGCTGGCTGGCTGGCTGGCTGGCTATACCGTTGGCAAGAAGCAAGGAGGTCAGAAGGCCATGCCGATGAACTGCTAAAGCGATGCTGTAGAGGGGGTGGTCCTTGATTCAGCAGAATGCCAATCTAATAGTTGGATTGGGACCCGCACTGGAGCTATAGCTCGGCAGGAAACATGAAAGCAGGTGAAGGACTGGGAGTTCGTTGATTTGGCAGGGAAGCAGGGTGCTTTTAGCTAGCTTCCTTATTTCCTTCCATTTCTCCAAGTTGATGAAACTGGGCCGGTCGCCCCACAGCTGAATGGATCCGCCCTACTTACTAGCTAGCTACTGTCTTCGTCATAAAAGTAACGGGCACTGGCAAGCTATCTGGGACCAAACGCTATCCGAGAAGGTCATGGCATGGACCGAAAACGGATCTGGTCACCATCCCGAAAAGAATAAGTTCGCGCAAATCATTAGCCTGCAAGGCTGCTTGAGAATTGGATCACCCGAAACAAGTGACCAAGAAGCGTGGAACTGAATTTGTGAGCTAGACCAGATCAATTGACCTCGGCAGTCTTGCTGCCAGAGTCCTCAACCCCTTTAATTGTTTTTCCTACTACGGTGGTCCCTGCAGGTATAAGGGTAGGGTTAGAATACAAATAAGTCAGCAAAAAATAAATAAGTATCCTAGAGCTACCTGGTAGGATGGTGCTTTAAAAACCAGCTAAAGCTATTTACATGCATCCTAGTAGGGGGATCTGCTTCTACCAGGAAAATCTCTAAAGCCAGCGAACGCTATATAACTAGGATTCTAGCTAGCTAGGGGTATCTGCTTCTAGCTTGCTATGGGAATCTGCTTCTAGCCAGGGGGGGTCTTCTTCTAGCTAGCTAAGCGCAAGTTAAGCACTAGCTAAGCACTAGAGGTATCCGCTTCTAGCTAGCTAGCTAGCTAGCTAATGGGGTATCTGCTTCTACACTGAAACCTTTCTGCCGAGGTTACACAGCTCCGCTGGCTTAAATTCTTCATTTCCTCGATAGGTACAAGGGCATCTCCTTGATACTGTGTCGCTCGACCCGACTCGTGTTTCCATACCACCATGTCATTGTCACGATCTTCTTTGGTCCATGTTCCGGGAAAAGTTTCTCGCATTCGTTGCAGAGCCAGTGGCACCAAATCCATGGCCGTCACTGAGTGACCTCGTTTTCAAAGCTCCAACACCATTGGATCGTCGCCGCACAAGGGTGCCAAAATGTTGCTCTTTTCCTTCAGGTACTCTGCCATGTGACCCAAAGCCGCCTGGTGTGCCTCCGAATCATCGATCCTCCAGCGCCCTGGACCACCTTTATGGATGTCCTCCCAAGTATCTACCCACTTCGTCATGCTGCTAGAAGAAAGCGACACTGCTGGCCACAAAACTTTCGTGACTTCTGGAATGGGATAAAACGATTGGACAGAGTGGAAGCCAAGAGCAATGATCACAAAAATGAAATGTGTCCCATCAAGGTGTTTCCAAAGTCGGCGTTGTCGCCGTCCTCGATGCTCTTGGAAAGGGCAGGGTGCCTGAACCGCTGCAGTGGAGTAAATTGCTGCTTCTTGCTGCTGCTCAGCTTCCTTCTCTTCGTAAGCAGCCAACAGTGTCAGACCACGGATCTTTCCCCATGCGTTGCCTGCAGATATGCAATACGCAACACCTTCATCTAAAATCGTGACTTAATGATAACAGATAAACACATCCTCCAGCACAAGCTCAAGGCGGCACTTTGGGGGTGGTTGTTTTTTCCTGGTGGGGTGGTCGGGGGACTGGTTGTGCGGACATAAAGGGCTGCATTCGGGGTGGCACCAGGACCAGATGCAGGCGGTCCTTTGTAAACTTTGGTGAAGTTACACAATTCATCTTCATACATCTTGTAGCCTTCAACGAGAGTTCCAATATCAAGAGCTAGGGTGACATCGCGATAATCAACAATCGGATTTGCAGTAAGAAGATCAGTGAGCTTCTTGACGATCTCCATTCGAAGTGTTTCTGGACTTGCAGGTCGCAGTATATTGGACAGGCTTTCTGATCCCTCAGGATTTGTGAGCCATCGTTGCCATGTGGGCTTTCTGTGCAGGTAGGAACCTGGGCGATTGTACACCTTCGGGAAGCTACAAACCTTGGTGCAATCAACCAGATTTGCAGGAGCGTCCCTCAGTTGTGCAAAACGCCCCTACATATTGGCATGTTTGGAATCCGCCCCTAAATCCGCCCCAAAAATGGGGGCGGATTCCAAACCTGCCCCTATTTAGAAAACGCCCTCTATTTTAGGGGCAGTTTCTAAGAAACTGCCCCTAATATTTAGGGGCGTGTTTCAAAACCAGCCTAAAAAGTAAACCGGACTGTACTCAAAATACATAGAAAACGCCCCTATTTTAGGGGCGGGTTTGAAATCTGCCCCTAAATAACAAAACGGCCCTAATTTAGGGGCGGATTTAGGGGCGGATTCTCCAAAATGCCCCTATTTTTAGGGGCAGGTTTCAGAAACCTGCCCCTAATGGGAATCTGCCCCGAAATCCGTGAGGTTTCCTCGCGACTTAATGATGGGGGTTTCAAAGGGGGCTAGTTAAAACATTTTTTGGCAGGGCTCTACTATAAAACAAACAGTAGCAGGACCAATTATTCAATCAGGTATACGGAGGCTTCTGAGCAGGCTGGCACAGCCATGTTAACAGGCCCTCCTATCAATTTGTACATTGATCAAGGTATCCAAGACATTTGGAACGGAATCAGATGTGAAAAAGCTATGGGAAGAAAATAAGATGGGGGTGATCTACACCCGGTAACCTGAGAGGGGGAACCAACAGTCGGATTGATTGCTGTTGTTACTATGAATACCAGAACTGATTACAGGGGGTACCAACCATAGCCTCCCCCACAAACATGAAGCACCACCGAGGAGACAGATGCTTTCTTGAATGAGCAATCACCTGTCGACTGTGTCGGCAAGAGATTTGCTTATAGCCACTTGCTCAAGAGACCCACACCAGTTGCACGTCAGCTGCATAAAGCACTCATTGGCCAGGATTGACCTTGGTGTTGGTTCCTGTTGCTGTTGTTGCGCTTTCATTCCTTCACTTACTTGTGGATATTGGGAGTTTAAAGTATATTTAAGTAGATTGTTGATATGATTGTATGATTGTTGATGTAGCCTTCCATCCCTGCATTGATCTGATCAGAGTGGTGGCTTGTTATTTGACTGAGCGTGGAGAGATACTGAGAGTGGCTGGTTAATGCCAGTGGATATTAGATACTAGTAAGCTACTGAGTACAAGTTTACCAGCATGCTACTACCGGTACCACCACAACTATACGGGTGAAGCATTTGATCTCTCTATTAATAATAGCAAGAGTGACCGGCAGCAGTCTGGACATTGGCTGGCTGACAATCATGTTGACTTGATCAGCGGCACCTCTACGGTACCGATACCATTACCATACCGTACTATCAAGCCGACCGTCTCCGGGTCAGAAATAAAAGCTATCCTCATTGAAACTGTATGGACCATGGAATTGCAGTCAGTTCTCGGCCTATGACAGTCAAGTTGGTCAATTTTGAAGAGCAATGGTATGTCTCTGGTTTTCTGCAGTATCAGAACAGAAGAGAAAATTATATCTATTCTTACTTTCTAATCTCTTACTACAGACGTTCGAGGAAGAACCATTGTCAACGAGCCATGAAATACAGTAATCAACCATGCAGAGGAGACCACACAATAACTCACATGCACTGGTGAAAAGTGAATCGTCTTGTTGGATTCATTCTTCCCTTGAATTTTCTAGTTCTTTGGTGCTGATTCCTATGTAAGACCAGTACCAGTTTCCCTGATGTTGAGAACGATTTTGGCAGTATGCACAACTCTTAGGTCAACTTGGTTCTCCTTCGTATGAAATTTAATTGCGTAATAAAATCGGTACTTGTAGGCAATCTTAGTAATGGCGGTAGTAGTCAAGTGATAGCTAGCATTTGGTTGTTGTTTCTGTTAGTTGATCGTATCAACGCGGACAGCCGCTATCGGTATCGATGACCGTGTTGTTCCTTGTAGGAGTAGCATGCATAGTAAGTTGTAGCAGTAGTGGTACCGTAGCCGTTGTGGTGGCATCGTTCCTGGTTCTTTGCGTGGCTGTGCTTGTCGACGGACAAATCACAATGGCAGTGGTTGCTGACTGGCTGTAGCCGAAGCAGTAGTGAATGCTCGTCGTGGATTCCAACATATGATGTACACCAAAGTCTCTTTTATTGCACTGTTTGAACTGTTGCTATCCATACCACCCATTCACAGTACTTGGTTTGCGCTTTACTGTAGAGGAAAGTCTGACTGCAATATTGCTTCTTGGATTGAATGATTTTATTGGGAGAGATGCATGCTGCTGTGACGAATACTGAGTGGAGGAAGCAGTGTTTCTTGTGGAATAATGCACACCTTCTCTTCTAGATATTCAAATCCAACGGCCATATTGTTGTTCACATACACAATCGTCTCACTTCCTACAACTCTACTGCCCGGTCGGCCATTTTGTGCTCCAGTTGGTATTCCTACAATGCCTACCAGGTAGGGCACTGTACTCTGTCTCTGTTGTGATCATCAGTAATTCCATGCTCGATTAAAGTAGGCAGCTCCGAGTGGACAGCTCCTGATGGCCAAAGATATGACATCACCAGCATTGACGCATGACACAAGCTTTGACACACAGCACCAGCTTTGACTACAGTACTGTCGTGGATGGCAGAAAATTCAAGTAAAGAAGATAAGATAACAACCAGTTGGTATGAAAATTAATGAGCACATCCTAGCTACCGGATACTCCAGAGTGGATAGTAGACTAGCTAGCTAGATTTGGCCATGCTGTACCGCTACAATGGGCTACTGAGTACAATGTACTGGTAAAACTGTCTAATTGGCATCAAACTGCTTTCCTTTTCTAAAGCTGCGAAGCTGTAGTGGGCACTGGTAGCTGCACTGGTTCACTGAGTGGAGGCTGAGATCTCCTTAGAGCCTCACGCACTTTCCGCACCATCTGCCCCTAATTTGGGAACCTTTGGATTTAACCTCATCCACGATTGAGGAACGCTCCAGGGGCCGTGGATGGCTTGATATCGGGAGGACCCAAAAGGAGACAAAACCGATTGTCATCCTTGAAGACTCCAACGAATAGCGGTGTTTGCCACAAGGGCGATACTTTTTCAGGCCCTGCTCCATCTCTTCCAGGTGGAAGTAAGGAAAATTCACTGCTACGATGTCGCAGTGCGGGAATTGATCAAATTTGTTCAAAAGATAGACTTTGCAATCATCCAAGGAAAGGTGGCTGTCGTCAGCAAATGTCATGGATTGCCGATTGCCTTCAAGGCGGAAGATCGATCGCTGAAACGGCTGCAAGTCGTCGCCTTCTGGGACAACAATGAAGACATTGCCCATGTCAATCAAGCAACGTGATTTGGCTGAGAAGACAAGGGATATACTAGCCTGCGAGGGAAACGACTGCTGCGCGAAGAGGCGGCCTTGGAATGATGAAGCGTTGTGGGTCATGGTGGGTACTGTATGGTATTTGCTTGGTCAATGGTGGTATTGTCATTGGCGTGGTCGGTGTTTGAGGCTCGAGCCTGAACTCACTACGTCGAGGATCCGAGGATCCAAGCATCCACTCCTCTTCATTGATCGATACCTTTCTCTATCAAGATGGTGTCGACTCTACAGCGGCTACTCCTTTGGAAGAAGGCTCCACCATGACGCTTCTCTTGTTTGGTTAGACTGGAAGCAGCAGCGACGGATCGATCCTCTTCCGATCGATGGATCCATTCGGTCGACCGCCGATGACTCCTTTCTCCTTCCACGGAGCCTCTTTCCGAAGCGAGCCTCAAGGAGCGACCATGACGCCTCTACCGTTGGCTCTCCTTTACCGCTCTCGCCCGGCCAGTCTCGCTCTAAGTGCCATCTCGCCTCCAAACCAGAGGAGACGTGTTCCTGTAGAAAAACAGTCCAGTTAGTTGCAACTGCCCGAGCAACATGTAAAACTGAGCTTAAAAAGCTGCTTAAAACTGGTATTCCCGCAACTCCGATGACGAAACTTTCTGGATTTTGTTAAAAATTGATGGTGACTTTTTTTAATACTCTTGTGGGCGAGAATAACTGGTGAATACGTGTAACTACTCCAGTAGCAGTGAGATTTGAGAGGCGACAACACCGACATGCCTCAATAAAGAGCACTTCAAGAAGGACAATAGTCAAATCAAAATGCTGACGCAGCGCTAATATTCATAGGCTTACCGTACCGGTACCGGTACCGGTACGACTGTATGCATACACCGTACTTCTTGAGGCTTGAGGTACCAAGTACCAAGCTGTACTGGAGAAGTAAAGTGCTCGAGTCAGAAAACTTTTTGACCTTTGACCTTCTCTCTCAGCATGCATTTTAATTAAACAGTTGTACTCCAATAATCAGATCTTGGACAAATTGAGAAAAGTCGGGATTAATGTGCATAATTCTTTTTGAGTAACACAATGACTTAATGACCACAATGACTCTTCAAGTTAGTATTGGAGAACTGTACTAAAGAGACGACACCAGAATGACCCCACGAATATTCTCAATCAATTGCTTTTAATTTGCATCATTACAGCCTTAGTTATAAGATACCATTGATTCCTGGTTGAAGGATGACCATTGCCCCATGAAACCGTTTTTTCGAAAGTATCATAGTGAAGTGATCATGGACAAACCACTCCGTACAGCTTCCGTACCCACCATTTAGCTAGCTAGATCTAGCCAGTGCTACCTGGTAGGCAATAAAAGAAACCCAGCAGTTGGCAGGGCCAGTTTGAGATAATGGAAAAGGGCTCGGAACGGTACTAGACTAGTACAATAATGTGTATCATTGTACTATCGGTGTGTGTTTGGGGGTTCTGGCGTGATGCCTATTATGACAAGATGACAATGCATGATGCTAATGGATGCTGGGCCAAGGAAAGTGTCAAATAGGAAAGCTAGAGCCAGAACAGATGATGATGATGATCCGCACCCTGGTGTGCAGTTTGGAGCGGAAGAGCCCGCGAAATTCGCCCTTTTGCGCTGAAGTCTGGGAAAACATCGAAATCCACGGATTCTGCATCTTAAAGCTAAGGTCCTGTTCAATGTTTTGGTACCATCAGGAAATAATTGTAACCGTAATTTGTTCCTCAGTGGTCATTTGATCGTTCAACTACGATTACGGGACTGTACAGTAGTTGGACAGTGTCGTGGTCGATCCGTGTGTTGGTCATTACACACAAGACCCCACAGGCCCCCACACCCCACACCGGTGAGCAACGAAATGATCGGTGAGCGTCGGGTTTCTTGTGACGATGAGAGCTTGATGAGCCAGTAGACTAAGGAAAAACGCAGCGATCTGCTTGGAAACAGGCAGCTTTTTCTTGCGACAAACTCCTGTGTCCAAGACCCCGCATTTCTACCGTAGTTAGCTAGTACTCGAGTAGTGGTCAGGTTGGAGTGTCCAAGTTTCACATCATCTGTAAAGCCGAGTAGTTGGCTCTGAACTTTCCCAAAACACACTGAGGTCAAGGAAAGCAAAATAAAGCCAACCCCCTTCAACCAAAGACTACTACCGAAAGACTTCTATTACCACCCCTCTCTGCATACCAACACTACTACCACTACCACCATGTCGTCGTTCCAATTCCCCCAAGGCCCTATCGAAGACGAGGAGGAGATTGACACGGGCAATCCGTTCGCAGAAGAGCCCGAGATTGACACGGGCATGGCGCAAGAACCCGCGATTGACATGGGCGGCAGTGTGGCCGACGGCTTTTCGTCGACCTTTGACTTTAGCACTGCCAGTAGTCTGACCAATTACGACACGGAGCAACCTCCGTTTGACGAAGAGCCAGAGATTTCGATGTTGGACGATGCGCCACGAGAATTGCGTCATAATCCCAGCATGCGACAACAAGAGCCGCTGGTAGAGACGGTCTACGATGAGGATGAGATTTCTGCCGATGGCGATCGGTTGCCCCGTCACAGTCTCGTCGATGCGACACTCATGAAAGATGCCACCAATGTCAAGTCGGTTCAATTTCAACTCAGCGAAGCGTTCGATAGTATCGTCGAAGCCAACTCGATCAGTGAGGAAGGCGCTAATTCCGTCGACTGGTCCGACGTGGAAAACAGAGTCATGCGCCAGTCCATCAAGTCGGGAGCCAGAGAACTCCTCATGCTCAATTTATATGACCTCGTCTTTTGGCTATTTCGATGGCCGCGAGTCGCCGTGAGCTACTGTCTGTCCGCCATGGGCTGCAAACGATGGTGGGCCGACGATGACAATGAGAATGACGCCAACAAGACAACCTACCCCGCCGTCGTCCAGGAAATGAAAGTCAGTGCGGCGCAAGCCGCCAATCAAGCCGCAGCGGCGGGACCACAGGCTATGTCCACGGCCAAGACGACCACGACTTCGGCCGTCACCACTACTGCTGTCACGGCCGCCTTGGCCGCCGGAATTGCCATTACGGCGGCTGTCGTCATGACAAGAAGTAATCCCGGGGCTACTGACCCCGTCGATTATTCCCGACCCGACCCGTTGGTGTGCAATGGCTCCATTCCCGAGGACTACGAAGTTAAAACCGGTATTACCAGACTTGTCATGGTCAATGTCACGGCCGACGAAGTATTGGACAATAGGGAAGGACTCGAAAATGCCATGCGGGACGTGTACAACAACGGCACGGGAGGCTGCGACGATGAATACGAACGGTTCATGCTCGAGAATGAACTCGTACTAGCAGAAAACATTACCAATGATGACGATGAGGATGTTCCCGTTACATTTACCGTATGGGAATCCGAAGTCAGCTGCAACGGATGTCCCGATACCAACCCCATCTTTGACGATGGCGATGACGAGCAAGTCGACCAGGATGGCAGCACATTACCAGATGAAGAGAAGGACGACACCGTCAATGATCGCTTTAATGACTTTGTCACACGCATGTCTCCACAGATTGGAGAAACGATCGACCAAGGACAACCCGGTCCACCGCGCAAGACACCCATTGTCTACATTGATGCCATTGATCCAACCAATGACAAGGGGGATATTGTTGAAAGTCAAGGGACCATGCCGAATGAGTTGTTAAAGATTCCCGACAAGACAACGGCTGTTGTGGATCCGAATGATATTCAAGATCGGGATGTGGTTGCCGACGATGCAAACAACCAGGCACCGTCCGCTACAACCACAAACAATCAGTCGCCGTCGGCGACAAATACAAACAACCAGGCGCCGTCGGCGACAACCACAAACAATCAGGCGCCCTCTGCAACAAACAATCAGGCGCCCTCTGCAACAGGCAACCAAGCACCTTCTGCAACAGGCAACCAAGCACCGTCCAGCACAACGAATGGGAATCAGTCGCCCTCTGCTGCATACTCGGGGCCGACAACAGGGGCTAACAACAACGCCCCATCGAGCACGGCAAACAGGGCACCATCATCCGTGTCGGGCAATGCACCAGGGGCCCCGTCAGCCCCAGCAACTGGTTCGCCTTCTTTCGTCCCCAGTGTCGTTGGTTCTAACAATGCAAGTCCCAGCAACAGTGCCAATCCTGCGGCGGCACGGCCATCGGCAGTTGGCCCCAGTGCAGTGGCTCCCTCTGGTAACAGGGGCGATCTAAGTCCATCAGCGTCGTCACCATCAAGTCCATCAGTTCCTTGGTCTCCGAGTGGGTTAATCAGCCCTTCCTTGATGCTGTCAAACGAAACAACTGAGGGTCTTTTGGTGTTTGCGGCACATCCACCCTCTTCTGCCGAGGTGACAATTTCACCCAATGGCTGGCCCATTTCTCCCCCGTCGTCGCAAACCTCCTCCAAGCAAACCTTAACACCTTCCGTTGTGACAGTACTCAAGACTTACACAAACACCAAAAGCAATCCAGGAATTCCCACGGCAGCCTCTGCCCAACCTCCCAACGCTGCTTTGCCACCGAGCAGTAATGCAAATGGGAACGCGAATGGCAATCCCAATGGTCTTAATCCAACCAGGCAACCCACAACCAATCCGACTGTGGAACCGACTCAGGATCCAACTCCTAATCCGACTGAGGAACCAACTCCAAGTCCAACTGAGGAACCAACAGATGAGCCCACTCCAAACCCCACCGAGGAGCCCACACTGAATCCTACTCTAGACCCAATATCAGCACCTACTTCTTCCCCTACCACCACTGAAACTGTCTATGTTGTGTTAGACAGATCCAACACCAATAATCCAATTCTGGAAAACGAACTTGTTGCAGCTTTTACTCGTGCTGTCAACGCCACCGTAGACATTCCAAACGATCAAAGCGTGAATGATGTCTTGGCTATCAGTGTCCAGGAGCAGATCCAACTCCCCAGCGAAACATCAACAGCCATTGAGTATCAATTGACATCAACATTGGATGAAGCTGTGTTGGATCAAATGATGTCAGAACCAGATAGAACTGACTTCCTCCAGACATTCACCGACTCTATGGAAAACATGCAAGCCATTGATTTAACCGACTCTTTGGATGAGTACTTCACGGTGACTGATACATATTATACCACATTCGAGGGCACCAGTGGAGGCCTCATCAACAGCCATGACTTGGCCACAGCCTTCACTGAGGCCTTCAACTCCCTTCCATTACCAGAAGGTTCACCTTCCATCATTGAAGCCGCTGCTGTTGGTGAGATCCCTTTGGAGAGCGGCATTGCTGTTGAATTCACAGTCAGCTCTAACCCATCAGGAATCAGTGAACAAGTTCTGGATTCAAGCAATTTGGCCCAAATCATTCAGTCAATTTCCGATTCATTGAGTGGCGGTGGGGCCCAGGCGGTGGAGGTTCTTACTACACTTGATGGAGTGGTCGTGCCTGAGACCTTCTATGTGACCTTTGATGGCACCAGCGGTGGCTTGGTCGACAGTCATGACCTGGGTACAATTTTCACTGAGGCCGTTAACTCCCTTCCCTTGCAAGCAGGTTCTCCTCAGGTTGTTGGGGCCATTGCTGTTGGTGAGATCCCCTTGGAGAGTGGCATTGCAGTAGAGTTTTCAGTCAGCTCAAATCCTTCAGGAATCAGTGAACAAGTTCTGGATGCAAGCCATTTGGCGGAGATCATTCAGTCTATTACCGATTCCCTTAGTGGCAGTGGGGCACAGGCAGTGGATGTACTCTCTACACTGGACAATATTGTTGTGGATGACACATTTTATGTGACCTTTGATGGCACAAGCGGTGGCTTGGTCGACAGTCATGACTTGGCCGCAGCCTTCACTGAGGCCTTCAACTCCCTTCCATTACCAGAAGGTTCACCTTCCATCATTGCAGCCACTGCTGTTGGTGAGATCCCTTTGGAGAGCGGCATTGCAGTAGAGTTTTCAGTCAGCTCGAGTCCTTCAGGGATCAGTGAACAAGTTCTGGATTCAAGCAATCTGGCCCAAATCATTCAGTCAATTTCCGATTCATTGAGTGGCGGTGGGGCCCAGGCGGTGGAGGTTCTTACTACACTTGATGGAGTGGTTGTGCCTGAGACCTTCTATGTGACCTTTGATGGCACCAGCGGTGGCTTGGTCGACAGTCATGACCTGGGTACAATTTTCACTGAGGCCGTTAACTCCCTTCCCTTGCAGCAGGTTCTCCTCAGGTTGTTGGGCCATTGCTGTTGGTGAGATCCCTTTGGAGAGTGGCATTGCAGTAGATTTTTCAGTCAGCTCAGTCCTTCAGGAATCAGTGAACAAGTTCTGGATCAAGCATATGCGGAGATCATTCAGTCTATTCCGATTCCCTTAGTGGCAGGGGGCACAGGCAGTGGATGTACTCTCTACACTGACAATATGGTTGTGTGATACCTTCTATGTGACCTTTGATGGCACAAGTGGTGGCTTGGTCGACAGTCATGACTGGGACAATTTTCACTGAGGCCTTAACTCCCTTCCTTCCAGAGGTTCACCTTCATTTTGGCCATTGCTGTTGGTGAGATCCCTTGGAGAGGGCATTGCAGTAGAGTTTTCAGTCAGCTCATCCTTCAGGATCAGTGAACAAGTTCTGGATTCAAGCAATTGGCCCAATCATTCAGTCAATTTCCGATTCATTGAGTGGATGGGGCCCAGCGGTGGATGTTCTTACTACACTGATGGAGTGGTTGTGCCTGAGACCTTCTATGTGACCTTTGATGGCACAAGTGTTGGCTTGGTCGACAGTCATGACCTGGGTACAATTTTCACTGAGGCCGTTAACTCCCTTCCTTGCCAGCAGGTTCTCCTCAGGTTGTTGGGGCCATTGCTGTTGGTGAGATCCCCTTGGAGAGTGGCATTGCAGTAGAGTTTTCAGTCAGCTCGAGTCCTTCAGGAATCAGTGAACAAGTTCTGGATGCAAGCATATGGCGGAGATCATTCAGTCTATTACCGATTCCCTTAGTGGCAGGGGGCACAGGCAGTGGATGTATCTTCTACACTTGATGAGTGGTTGTGTGATGACACTTCTATGTGACCTTTGATGCACAAGTGGTGGCTTGGTCGACAGTCATGACTGGGTACATTTTCACTGAGCCGTTAACTCCCTTCCCTTGCCAGAGGTTCTCCTCAGGTTGTTGGGCATTGCTGTTGGTGAGATCCCCTTGGAGAGGGCATTGCAGTAGAGTTTTCAGTCAGCTCGAGTCCTTCAGGATCAGTGAACAAGTTCTGGATTCAGCAATCTGGCCCAGATCATTCAGTCAATTTCCGATTCATTGAGTGGAAGTGGGGCCCAGGCGGTGGATGTTCTTACTACACTTGATGGAGTGGTTGTGCCTGAAACCTTCTATGTGACCTTTGATGGCACCAGCAGTGGCTTGGTCGACAGTCATGACCTGGGTACAATTTTCACTGAGGCCGTTAACTCCCTTCCTTGCCAGCAGGTTCTCCTCAGGTTGTTGGGGCCATTGCTGTTGGTGAGATCCCTTGGAGAGTGGCATTGCAGTAGATTTTCAGTCAGCTCGAGTCCTTCAGGATCAGTGAACAAGTTCTGGATTCAAGCAATTTGGCGGAGATCATTCAGTCAATTTCCGATTCCCTTAGTGGCAGTGGGGCACAGGCAGTGGATGTACTCTCTACACTGGACAATATTGTTGTGGATGACACATTTTATGTGACCTTTGATGGCACAAGTGGTGGCTTGGTCGACAGTCATGACTTGGCGGCAGCCTTCACTGAGGCCTTCAACTCCCTTCCATTACCAGAAGGTTCACCTTCCATCATTGCAGCCACTGCTGTTGGTGAGATTCCTTTGGAGAGCGGCATTGCTGTTGAATTCACAGTCAGCTCCAACCCATCAGGAATCAGTGAACAAGTTCTGGATTCAAGCAATCTGGCCCAGATCATTCAGTCAATTTCCGATTCATTGAGTGGAAGTGGGGCCCAGGCAGTGGATGTTCTTACCACACTTGATGGAGTGGTTGTGCCTGAGACCTTCTATGTGACGTTTGATGGCACCAGCAGTGGCTTGGTCGACAGTCATGACCTGGGTACAATTTTCACTGAGGCCGTTAACTCCCTTCCCTTGCCAGCAGGTTCTCCTCAGGTTGTTGGGGCCATTGCTGTTGGTGAGATCCCCTTGGAGAGTGGCATTGCAGTAGAGTTCTCAGTCAGCTCAAATCCTTCAGGAATCAGTGAACAAGTTCTGGATGCAAGCAATTTGGGGGAGATCATTCAGTCCATCACCGATTCTCTAAGTGGCAGTGGGGCACAGGCAGTGGATGTTCTCTCTACACTGGACAATATTGTTGTGGATGACACCTTCTATGTGACGTTTGATGGCACAGGTGGCGGCTTGGTGGACAGCCATGACCTGGGTACAATCTTTACTGAAGCCTTCAGTTCACTTCCATTGCCAGCAGGTTCTCCTGCAATTGTTGAAGTCATTGCTGTTGATGAGATTGCTTTGGGCAGTGGTAGCATCGCTGTGGAGTTTGCAGTAAGCTCAAGCCCTGCAGGTATCAGTGAGCAAGTTCTTGACGCATCAAATTTGGTCCAGATCATTCAGTCCATCTCGGATTCATTGAGTGGAAGCGGGGTCCAGGCATTGGATGTTCTCTCTACGCTGGACAATGTGGTTGTGGATGACACCTTCTATGTAACATTTGATGGTGTGGGTGGTGGCCTGGTCAACAGTCATGACCTGGGTACAATCTTCACCGATGCCTTCAATTCCCTATCTTTGCCGGAGGGTTCGCCAACTATTATTGAAACCACCACAGTTGGTGTGATCCCGTTGGGAAGTGGAAGTATCGCTGTTGAGTTTTCAGTTAGCTCGACACCTTCAAGTATCTCTGATCAAATTCTTGAGGAGACAAATTTGGACCAAGTCCTTCAATCAATCTCGGATTCATTGAACGGAAATGGGGCCCAGGCAGTGGATGTTCTTACTACACTTGATGGTGTGGTTGAGAATGACACCTTGTATGTGACATTTGATGGCACCAATGGCGGTCTGGTTGACAGCCATGATCTGGCCACAATCTTGACCCAGGCCATTGATTCCCTCCCTTTGCCAGCAGGTTCTCCTGGCATTGTTGGAGTTATTGCTGTTAATGAAATCCCTTTGGAGAGTGGCATTGCAGTTGAGTTTTCCGTGAGCTCAAGTACCTCAGGCATCAGTGAACAAGTGCTGGATGCGACCAACATGGCTCAAATCATTCAGTTTTTATCTGATGCATTGAGTGGAAGTGGAGCTCAGGCTGTGGACGTCCTCTCTACGCTGGACAATATCATTGTTGATGACACTTTCTATGTCACTTTTGATGGCACTGATGGTGGCTTGGTGGACACACATGATCTTGGTACTATCCTGACTGATGCCTTCAACTCACTTCCTTTGCCAGCAGGTTCTCCTGCAATTGTACAGGCCACTGCTGTTAGTGAGATTCCTTTGGCAAGTGGCATTGCTGTTGAGTTCTCTGTCAGCTCAAGCCCATCGGGTATCAGTGAGCAACTTCTTGACGAAAGCAACCTCGCCCAGGTCATTCAGTCCATATCTGGAGAATTGAGTGGCAGTGGGGCCCAGGCAGTGGAAGTCCTGGCATGGATACAATGTAAAGTTACAGGATTTATGCTTGTGGATGCTGATGCTGGAGGTGATATCAGAGAGCTACAAGACGGTGATACAATTGACCTCAATGATGTATATGGGCAGCAGGGTTCAAGGAGACTGCAGGCTAATCCGACAAACTTGAATGTGCGAGCACTTTCAGATCCAGTTACTTTGGACAGTGTAACTTTCTACGAGAATGGAGTGATGGCTCGTACAGAATCAGTCTACCCTTATTCGCTGGCAAGTCACGATGGCTCTGGTAACTACCAAGGAAGCCAAACTCTGGTCACTGCCACAGATACTCTTGTTCTCCGGGCAGAGCCAACACTCAATGGTCAACAAGGGATTCCGTTGCAACTTACAATAAGTATTGTCTCCGCCAACGCACCCACGAAGGCACCAACCAAGGCGCCTACGGACATCCCGACTCCTTTACCCACTGTAACGCCTGGTTCCCCCAGTGTAGCCCACAGAACCCCCAACAGAACCTCCAACTGATGGACCTACGGTGACTCCTGGTTCCCCCAGTGTTAGTCCCACAGAACCTCCCACCAACCCTCCAACGATGGGCCTACAGACCCGCGGACTCCTTTAACCCACTGTGGCTCCTGGTTCCCCCAGTGTCAGCCCCACAGTACCCCAACAGAACCTCCAACTGATGGCCTACGGTGACTCTGGTTCCCCCAGTGTTAGTCCCACAGAACCTCCCACCAACCCTCCAACGGATGGGCCTACAGATGCCGCGGCTCCTTTACCCACTGTCACTCCTGGTTCCCCGAGTGTTAGCCCCACAGAACCCCAACAGAATCTCCACCAACCCTCCAACGGATGGGCCCACAGACGCCCCGACTCCTATACCCACTGTCACTCCTGGTTCCCCCAGTGTTAGTCCCACAGCTCCAGCACCAACGAAGGCTCCCACACAAGCACCTACTATGGCAGGAGCACCCACGAAATTGCCTACAAAAGCACCAACTGTGCTACGAAGACCACCAAGGCACCGACAAGCACCACAACAGCACCAAACAAGGCACCATCAAAGCACCAACCATGCTCCAGCTCCAACTAATCCTCCAACGAAAGATCCGACACAAACACCGATTATGCCGGGAGCACCACAAAAGCACCTCAAAGGCACCTACAAAAGCACCCACGAAGGCACCACCAAGGCACCGACTAAAGCACCAACCAAGCACCGACAAGGCACCCACACAGCACCAAACAAGGCACCCAAAACTCACCACAAAAGCACCAAACAAGGCACCACAACAGCACCAAACAAGGTGCCCACAAAATCACCAACCAAGCACCTACAAGACGCCAACTAAATCGCCCACCAAGGCACGAAAGCACCCACCAAGGCACCAAGTAAAGCACCCACAAAGGCACCAATAAAGCACCCACAAAGACCAACCAAGGCACGATAAAGCGCCCAACAAAGGCACCAACCAAGGCACCTACAAAACACCTACAAAAGCACCCACAAAGGCACCAACAGCACCACTAAAGCACCGACTAAATCACCTACAAAGGCACCGACAAACACCTACAAGCACCGACTAAAGACCAACCAAAGCACCTACGAAAGCGCCCACGAAAGCACCACAAAAGCGCCACCAAGGCACCAACAAGGCACCGACTAAAGCGCCTACGAAAGCACCTACAAAGGCGCCTACGAAAGCACCGACTAAAGCACCACAAAGCACACAAAGCACCACCAAGGCACCTACAAAAGCACCAACCAAGGCACCTACGAAAGCGCCCACCAAGGCACCCACTAAAGCGCCTACAAAGGCACCGACTAAAGCACCAACCAAAGCACCTACAAAGGCCCACGAAAGCACCGACAAAAGCGCCAACCAAGGCACCACCAAGGCGCCTACTAAAGCGCCTACGAAAGCACCTACAAAGGCGCCTACGAAAGCACCGACTAAAGCACCTACGAAAGCACCAACCAAGGCACCAACTAAGGCACCTACGAGAGCACCAACCAAGGCACCACGAAAGCACCCACTAAAGCACCTACAAAGGCACCGACTAAAGCCAACCAGGCACCAACCAAGCGCCAACCAAGCACCAACCAAGGCACCAACCAAGGCACCCACTAAAGCACCAACAAAAGCACCCACCAAGGCACCAACTAAAGCGCCCACAAAGGCACCAACTAAAGCACCAACTAAAGCACCCACTAGAGCACCCACCAGGGCACCCACAAAAGCTCCGACCCCTCAACCAACCGATCCTCCAACTCCTTCACCAACCGATCCTCCAACTCCTTCACCAACGGAACCTCCGACTCCTTCACCAACCGATCCTCCAACTGCAGCCCCTGTGACTGGAACCACATTTTTATCCCGGCCTTCACTGGATTTTGCTATTTCCGCTGGGTGTCTTCCAACAATGACGGAACTACAATCCCAAACTTACTTTGGACCCACACACCCTGACGGTGAGTATTTGCATTATTTGTTTGGCCCGAACCACGATGATGAAGACTGACCAGATTCTGTTTCAATTCAGGCCCTATTGGTTCTTGGGATGTCTCCCAAATCACAGACTTCAACTCGGTAAGCACACCTTTTTTCGCACAACAGGGATAGAACTTCAACCTGCACATCTGCATGCTCTCACACTTTGATCTGCTTGTGATGTAGCTTTTTGATGCTTGCGATCCATTTAATTCAAATGTTAACGATTGGACGACGGGACAAGTAGTAGACATGGCTGGTACGATGTCTTTGCTGTGTTGCTTGTGATCATGGGCTTTTGCAGGTTTGCCTCATGCGCTTCGTTGCACTGCCCCCTTTGTCGATGTCCTTGGAGTAGCGGCCTTCCAGAGTAAGTGGGTGAAGGTCCTTACCAAAAATATTGCGCTGCAAGAATTCTCATACTGTGCATTGCCCTCTTGTTGTAGACTGTCATGTATACAATCAACCGCTCGACAAGTGGGATACTTCGTCTAACGTCAAACTTGAATGGATGTTCCATTGGAACGAAAAATTCAATCAAGGTATGCCGAAGTGCTTTTCTGTCATTCAGATTTTCGACCATTGCTTCGTCACTGACCAGCTTGGCTACATTTTTCTTTTCTGCTTTCACAATCTAGACTTGACAACTTTCAATACCGCGAAGGTAAGTCCCTGAATGATTTGATGCTGCTGATAGCCTGCTGCAAACACAGACATGACTCACACCACTCCGTTTGTTTCCCGTACAGGTGAAGAACTTTGTGGGCGCGTTTGCGCATGCACGTGCGTTCGCCGGAGGTAAATATTATCCTGATGCTTGAGCCTTGATCTTCATGGCGACGGAGACTTTGTCCTAACACGGTTATTGTCTTTTGTATCGACAGACATCACTACTTGGAACGTCGCCGCAGGGTGGTGGTTTGACCAAATGTTTGATGACAACTTAGTTTTCAATCAGGTATGCGATTCGAGTCTTGATGGTCCGTGTGGCTGTTGATTGCTGCCGTAGCTGACCATTCTTTCCTATCTGGACTTCCCCCCTTTTCGCAGGATGTTTCGAGCTGGACCTTGACGAAAGCGGACACGCTTCGTGATATGTTCAACACAGCAGTTAAATACAACAAGGTATGCTGGTCTTTTGACCACGACCACCACATGCTTGCACAGACTTTGTTGCCACTATGCTCACACTTCCCACCTGATGTCGGTGTTTTTCAGAACTTGTGCGGCTGGGGAGGTTCTTTTACGCAAAGCGCTCCAGACTTTAGCAATATCTTTTCGAATACACTGTGTCCCAATCAAGGTACTCCGAGTATCTCGAGTAATCCGAATGGACCATTCTGTCACACCTGCTAGTAATTCTACTTTGGGAACACACACACACACACACATGATCGCGAGAGGCGCTGCTGCGCCATGTTCATTGCCCTTGAGCGTTCTGCACAAACACTGTACTTTCTGGGAAGCGCTCAAGGCGTTCCGGTCCTCAACTTCCCCACTAATAGACAAGACGATATACCATAGCATTACTTTAGAATCGTTGTCCATGTATGTTTGAAAGCCACTGGCCTGTCTGATTGATTCCCCAATAGATCCCGACTCATGGTGTCGTTGCTGTGGAGAAAGTCACCAGCTTCTTAGCTTCTTTCTGTCCGGGCGACAGGAATACCCCGGCGCGTCCACACCAGAACAAGAAGCGGCAATTAGTTGGGCGGATCCAGCCACAAGCCCCGCGCGAGCGAAGGCACCGTTACAGATAGATCTCCACTGCCTGCAAAATATAAGCATGGATATAGTGTGTTCTAAGAAGTAGCTAGACTAGTTTTACAAGGGAGCTGTTTTGTATGATTTGAGTTGTTTTTTGCGGATGATGAAGGAAGAGGGAGGTGTGCCATGCGCTGTTGTAGCAGTTTTAGGTTTTACGCAGTCCTTGCACCCACATTGGCTTGTTTTGCATCCGTGGTCTTGTTACTACTGGCATTGCTGGAGGAAGACGCAGTCAGTAGCTTAGTGGGATACGATACTGTCTTTTTGGCGGCATTCTGGACGACGTTGAGGAATCCATCCCACTTGTGCGTTTTGAGAGACGATGCTCGATCTTTCTTGATTTGGTCGATTAAAAGCAACGTCTTTTCAATGTCGGACAGTTTGACGCCATTGTTCAATAGGTATCGGTGTCGCTCATCGCTGCTGGTGAGCATCTTTCGCTTGGTTCGTCGGGGATTGCGCGTGAACTCGTAATAGTCAATCAACATGGAGGACTGTGCCACGGGTTTCCAGTCCAGAGTGAGAGGAGCACCGGTAGTGCAAGCCGGGTTGTCCCCCAGGATTTGAGGGAATTCGTAAACCTCCATGGTGTCAAAGCCAACCGCGCACTGGCGGATGTGGAGTGACCGTGTGTCGTCCGTCTTCTTCATGCAACTCACAACACCACGGAGGTCGCCGCTGCTGCGGGATCGCTGCTTCATTGTGGATGGCTTGGTAGATGTAGATGTAGATGTTGTCATTGTGGATGTTTGCGTGATGTGTGAACTTTTACGAGTGTTTCTTTAGTTTTGAGGAAGTCTGGTTGATGTTCGCAGAAGAGCAATTTGTGAGAGAAGATCAAGCGAAGGAATGATTGATTGATCGGCTCCCAAAGAGGTTTTGGAACTTGATTGCTTTGTGCGGGGAGGATCCGATTGGCCAGCCAGTGGCGGTTCGGTATTGGCTGTTGGTTTGACCATCTTCAAGCTCAACATGCCACAACAGCCTCTTGATCACACAATGTCATCATACATCGTCAAAGGAACAACATGAGGAGGGCAGAGGGCAGAGGGCAGAGGGAACTTGCGTTGAATACTTACTTGTTGAATGCAGCTTCACCTCCCGTGCTCTGATGGCCAAGGGTGGAAACTTTCCCAGCATCTCATCGTGAACAAAAGACTCTCAAAGAAAGACCGCATGATGAACAAAAGAAGAACCCCAGAGCCAACCACTATGACAGTGAGACTTAATATAGTAGTACCCAGTCACTTTTCTCTTTCGTTCTCTCATAATTAATAGCAGTACAGTCGTACTATTCGGGTTTCTGATTCAGAGCCCCTGAAACGCACGCGGTTGTATTATAACATTTTCACTATGTATTCTACAGATCATACGTATTACAAATATAACATTTTTAATATGTATTAGACAAGTCATACGTACAACACAGATAACACAAGTGGAACAATATTATACGTATTACATGTATTATGTGTTGTACGTGTTTTACGTATAATACATAGTGACGAAATTTTTGCTAAGTTTTTTTGCCAGGTGTTTTGCCAGGTGTTTGGGAGGCAGAGAGGAAGATGCACTGTTGCAGGCCATAATACCTGACAGCTTATCAAGTAAAATGGACTCTTACCTATCTGAACTCTCCCATGTTGCTAGATACAATATCAATGATGAAGAATGAACTCCTGCTTCAATCATTGTGAATGTAGCAACCTCACTAACTGATGATACACCAAAGGAGATAAACATCATGGATACTCTGGGGTTCGATAATTATCGAATGGAGAAATCGACGGTGTACTGGCTACCTTCGATGTATCAATCTTGTGATTCAGCGCATATTAAAGAAGTTTTGATGCCATACTTTGTACTTTCTTGCAAGACTGCTGGATTCCGTATCAAAAACAAGGGATTCGATAAGAGGCGGAATCACATTACCATATGTTGTCCAAGGAGTCGTTTTTACAAACAAAGGTCCCAAAAGGAGAGCAACAAAACCACCCAGACTCAGCTTCCTGTTGAGGGGGAGGGTGTCAAATGTCCATTCTCTTTCAATGTTCTATATAGCCAGGAACACAGACGATGGTATCTACCCAAGTTCCAGACAGGCAACAAGCTTCATCGTGGCCATGTACAACTGGAAGAGGCACAAGTGAAAGTGTTAAGTACTCATCTTGGCACAGAAGCCATTACACTAGCGGAACAATGCCTAAAGAACCTATAACACGTGTTACACGCTAGATACGTATAACACGGGTGATACATATAATACACGTTACATGCATAATACGTGTTACACCATAACACGTGTTATACCATAACATGTGTTACACCCGTAACACGCGTAATACGTGTTGCGCGCTGAGGTACTTACATGGGTTCAGTACTGGTCCCTACAGAAAGTGGTTGACAATGGTAGAATTCAAGGCCAGGTCTTCCACAGGCTTTGTCAGTGAGCCTTCAGAAGTATATGAATGCAAAGAGAATGGTCCTGAAGGCTGTACAGGGCCTGAGGAAGAGAGTTGAGGCAGAAAAATGGAGAATGAGTTGAATGAAGAGAAATCATTCTATCGTTCCACAGGAACAGTCATCTTGGCTTCAACAAAGCCATACCACATTGCCTACTTACCCACAATGATGGTGCTATCTTCAAATAACAAGAGAAACCTTTGTATCCTTCAAACAAACAAGAGAAGAGAGGTTGTTGTCATGGTGGTTCTTTGTGGTGGAGAAGTTGGAGTTGAAGTCAAGTCATTAAATTTTTGCGAAACTCGAACAGTCACGGTGGCTGGCTGGCGCCTTGTTATACGTGTTATACGTATTCCACATGTAAGACGTGTTACACCTGTTATACGAGTTATACGTGTAACATCGCGTGCGTTTCAGGGTCTCTCGGAAAGTATTAATTCGTGGATCATTGGTTTCCAGGATTGAAGGTAATTACGGAAACGATAGAGCCAACCAGAGGCATGATACTAGCTAGACTAAGAAGAGCTCTATGAAGTGGGCTGGAACGCTCATTTCCTCGTTGTGCCGAGCTGGTGGTTGGCTCTCATCTCACATCCACAGACATGAATCTCGTACCAGGTATGACTGATATGGCGTTCGAGCGGCAAAATTCTTGAAGATGCCAACATTCTGGAGGACTTGAGTCGATTCTGCAACTAAGACATGGCAAGATACAAGCGCACTTGGGGCCCACTTTGGCCCATTTGTGAGATTGTGGGAAGCTATGGCGGGGACCTGGCAGACAGCTATTAGATGCCCGTGGGGTGTTTGAATACATCGCATTTAAACTTCTCCGCTTTTGGTTATCGTATTTAAAAATTGTGGTCGCAGATGACAGCATGGGCACCAGGACAGGTCAGCCAAGTGTGAGCGCGCGGAAGGTTGCTACGAAAGTGAGATCTGAGATACTGTTCGTGGAGTGCAACTGATAGTGAGTAGCATTCGGGGTTAGGCAAAGCTTTACGGTCTGGTGCAGTGGCTCATCAAAAGGAGTCTCCACGTAGATGGATTGGAAGGGCTTGGGCCTACTTCATCTCCAGTATGATAGTTATGCAGCATGGGCTGCTAGGATCCAAACGACACGACCGCGCTAGCTAGCTAGTACGGTAGCGGTGCAGATGCTCCCAGGCTCTTCTTCCTTCCTCCATTCGTTCGTTCAAGCTCGATGATCGGTTCCGCGGTCGGGCTGGATTCGAAATACGGAAGATTGGCTTTGTAGCTTTGGCATGCGAAAGTGTGAGCCTTCGGGGCTGCGCAAAGATACCGTAGCGAACCCACAGACCATTGGCAGCGGACGTTGTAGACCGTTTCATCTCTAGTACTGACCTCCAAACATTCGATTCCAAGTAAATCAGGGCGGATCGCGGAGCTTACACAGCATTCTCTTATTTAACACACCAAAGTCTGTGCCGATTCATGGTTGCCAGTCAACCCCGGTCATGCTGAGATATTGGTGGGCGAAACATAAGCAACTGCCTTCCAAAAGGGGTAGTCGTGTTCGATAGGCAACCATTCTGCTGATTCTGCACTGGTTTTGTCATCATCGGTGCTGTCTTCTTCAGAATCTGCATCGGTTCCTTCCTTATCAGTTTCCTTCTCCACCGCCATCCTCATCAGCCTCATCTCCTTTGCTTCCTCGTTGTCATTGTCTCGGCTACCAATCTTTGCAATTTCCCAGTTCACGCCATCGGATTGAACCAGCGGCTACTGCAATAACTGTGACTAAGTCTATCACAAGCACCAACTAGCACCAACCTTTGAATTGACTGATGAGTAGGAAGGTTCCATAGGCAACATCTGTAACTGGATCGAATCAACATCCGACGAGTAGTGGAACAGTTCCTCCCTCATCAGCCCCCCCCCCCCAATCAGCCTCCTTTTTACCAATCCTTTCGGTTTCCCAGTTCACTTCGGACATCCATTCCAAGCTGGCCATGCACCCTGTCGGTGCGATTTGATTATTCGATTTGATTCGATTCAGCAACTTTCGGCCTCCTTGGCTGTACAGTTGTCCCTCTCTAAACCCCCTTCTGGACCTCACTTTATCCCATATTCTCATCCACGTTTTCAAAGCAAATGTGGCGCGACTGAGGACCAAGTCACTCGAGTCGCTCTCAACCTTTTAAAAAGAGGGAAGTTGTGCACCACGGCCAGAGCCCATTCCGAGCGGCGTGATGACAGTTGTACATGTGCTCTAGCTAGCTAGTAGTACTACCAGTATCATAGCTAGCAGTGTTACTGTCAAAAAACATGTTGGATCGTCAAACGCCCAAAACCTCCCAAAGTGCCTAGGCCGTAAGGGAGCCTTACCTGGCCTCGAGAGTCTCTCAGCTAAGGACTTGGCCAGTGTATCAAGGCCAACTGGCTGCCAAGGCTACTCAACCACGATCTTTGCACTGGCCGGGAGGACCTGCTACTATAGGTTACCCTACTGGCTTGCATGAACCACACAGGAGCGGATCTACTGCAAGGCAACCGTGTTATCTTATCTTTTCTCAGTCGCCTTTCCACTGGAGCCGGTGAAGCTGGTGGTACCACGAATCCAGAGCCATTGCCCATCAATTCTTACCATACTAGACTACTAGCTAGAGCTAGCTAGCTAGCTAGTAGTACCAACTATTTCCTACCAACTATTTCCCGAGATAATTTCCCTCCCCCCCTACTATTGTTTTGGATTGACTGATTCGATTCGACGACCACCCCACTCGACCAAAGCTTGGAGGCCAATCTATAACCCTAAACCTTAGCACAGCCGCTAACAAGGCTCGTCCGAGCGGCTATGCCTTCAACCACCGATTTTGACAAGGTTTGCCGCCTCAGAAACAATGCTAGCTAGAAGTAGCACAGCCGCTATCAGAGGTTGCTGACCAGCGATGCCTTAATTAAGAATTCATTTCTCATGGGCCGCTCATTGCTCACAGCCACTAACAAAGGAATGACAATTGATCGATGGCTTGGACCGCTCATTTTTAAAATGCAACCACTCATTTCTTTAACGAAGCACCACAAGCTTGTACCTTTCAGCAACCATGAAGTTCTCCGCCACCGGTACCATTCTTCACGCCCTCAACCATCATGCCTCCGAGACTCCTGACAAGGTTGTCTTCACGTGGGTCAACATCAAGTGTGAGGAGCAAAACAAGGTGACATTCAAACAGTTACAGGACCAGTCCAACGCTGTGGCGGCTCGTCTCCTCAAACTTGGATGTCACAAGGGAGATCGTGTCATGATCGCCTATCCCTTTGGTCTTGAGTTCTTGGCTGGAATGTTTGGAGCCATGAAGGCCGGGGTCATCCCCTGTTCCATTTATCCACCCAATCCCAACCAGCTCAAGACAGACATGCCCAAATTCCGTGGATTTGTGGAGGATGCTGGAGCCAAGTATGCTCTGACTACTGCTGCTTTTGCTGCTGGCATGACTGCGGCTAGTGTCCTCTACAAGACTGGAGTGAAGTGGATCGGGACAGACAAGCTACCAATCAAGAAACACAACCCCAACAAGCCCAAAGATTACGAGACGTTTGAGGGAGAACCGAACAACGTCTGCTTTATCCAATACACCTCTGGCAGTACTGGACGACCCAAAGGTGTCATGATCAGTCATCGAAGTCTAGCAGAAAATTGCATGGCTCTTGTCAAAATGACAGATGTATCTTCATCATCCATGGCAGCCTTGTGGGTCCCACAATATCATGGTAAGTTGAACACAAGGAGCATATAATCATATGTTCAACTCTAACAGTATCCCTTCTTTATTTTCCAGACATGGGGCTTGTGGCGGGGTTCATGTCTTGTCTTTATGGTGGCTTTCACCTAGTCCTAGCGTCACCTCTCGACTTTGTTGCCAGACCTCTTCTGTGGACAGATATGATAGAGCAATACCAGGCAACACATACGTGCGCCCCTACCTTTGCCTATGCCTTGCTCCTCAAACGATTAGAGCAGGCCAATCGGACTGCCAACTGGAGTTGTGTAAAGCGTGCCATGTTTGGTGGGGAACCCGCCCAGAGCCATGTTGTGGAAGGAGCAGCAAAGGCCCTCTCCATCAAGCCTGCACATGTGTACAACATCTATGGACTTGCTGAGTCTGTGGTGTTTCTTACTGGTGGCTCTGCGTACCCTGACTCAGAGGGGCTTGTCTGTTGTGGAGAAGTAGATTCCCCGACCCTCAAGCTTCGGATTGTCCAGGATGGAAAAGAGGTTAAAGATGGACAGGTTGGGAGTATCTGGGCCCAGTCACCTAGAGTGGCTGCTGGATACTATGGCCAGTCTGAGCTAACCACGGCTACCTTTGCAAATGTCTTACCAGGCTATGCTGGAAGCTGGCTTGATACTGGTGACTTGGGCAAGGTTGTTGATGGGCAGCTCTATGTTACCGGGAGAGTGAAGGATGTCATCATTATCAATGGAAAGAATTACTATCCAACGGATGTGGAGCTCTCTATTGATGATCTCTTTGGTGATGTGATCCGTCCAGGCAGGACCACTGCCTTCCAGTATGGGGAAGACAGTGTCGGTATCACAGTGGAGGGCCGTAAGGACTTTGATAAGCCAGGAAACAAACATTTGGCTGTTCAGATATCCAATCATGTATCTCAGGTGCATGGGCTTCTTGTCTCTAATGTTGTAGTTCTGAAGTTGGGTGTAACGCCAAAGACCACCTCTGGCAAGCTGAAGAGGAGTGAGATCCGGTTGACCACTATTGCTGGTGACTGGAAGGATCCTTCTGTGCTCTTAAGATTCCAACGACAGGCAAACAGGTCACCTATCCAGGCAAACATATCATCTGCAGAGAAAAGCTCTTTCCTTGAGCACAGCTTTGCAATGAATGGGGTAACAAGCACTGAGTTCTATTTGTCAGACGAAACTCAACATAAAATCAGGAGAAGATCAATGACTCTACCTTTTGAATCTCTTGACTTTGGCAGTGTGCCCAATGTTGAGCTTCCTGACATCGAAGTTAGCCAAACAGATGCCCTCCCTGCCAAAGCTGTTGAAGCTGTTCATGCTGTAGAGTGCAACCCCAGCAAGTTGGATGAGTATTTCTCTGAGCTTCATCTTTCTGGGGTTTCTGGCATTGATGATGCTTGGTCCAATGCCATCAAGACAACAGCTGCTATGCAATCAATGTGCTCCCAAATCCTGTGCCATCTTGAGGACAAGCACCCAAGCATCTGCCAGCTTGCTTGTAGTCTTGTTGAGAATCCTGACTGGATTTTGCTTGATGACAGGACAGATTTCCTTTCTCAACTTGTGCATCAAATATTTGTTCTTCAATGGGCGACAATATTCATGATGGATAACCCAGTGTGTATGGAGCAAAAGCTGCAGAAGGATGCAGAGTGGGAACGAATGCTTGGATACACCCCACCGTCACAGACACGCAACAATGGAATGGTACTAAATGAAGAATATTGGCTGTCTAAGTTGGACCAATGGGAAAGAATGAACAATGCAACCCAGAAAATCAATCCAACTTCTAATGTTGTCTCTGCAGTTGGTGGTGGAGCTGCAATACCAAATGACTTTTCCACCAAATACATCACCACCATCAGATCTATCCTTGGATTGGAGGCAGACACATCTAAGACATGGGCTGAGAATGGACTCTCATCGCTGAAGAGCGCAGAGCTCAGGAACAAGATGGAGGAAGAATTCCATGCTACACTGCCAGCCAACTTTGAACAGCTCTACCCAACACCCAATGCACTCTCAGTCTTCTTGGAGGCATCAAAAGGCCAGAGCTTTCCTAAAGATGATGTTGGTCACCTTGAGTTTGAGTGGAATTCTTCAAGGTCAAAGTGCAGCAAGCCAGTGCTTGGCATACTCCAGGGCCTTGCGTCCATTGTGATTTTTTTACTATTGTTGGTTTCACTTCTCCCAACCTATTTCCTTGGCAGCTGGGTTTTTGATATTGATCGTTGTGACTCTGCCACAGGCTCCAAATGTCATGGTCCAGCCTTTTGGATTCTTTTGCCCATGGCCTTTCCTATGTTCATCCTATCCTTCTCATTGGTTGTAGTGTTCTCCAAGAATGCTGTTGTTGGGACATACCAACCTCGACAGTTTGAGATTTTGTCATGGGCCTACCTTCGCTGGTGGTTCATGGACAGGTTGATGGACATTTGGGAATCTATTGTGGGGCACTTCTTTCTTGAGACAAGGTACATTTGGCTTTTCTATTGGCTTCTTGGAGCGGACTTGGCCTGGTCAGCCAAAATTGAGGCTTACATCCGTGAATTTGATCTGGTCAAAGTGGGCAGCAACGCTACTATTGGCCACTCATTAAAGTGCAGGAAGTTTGCTCAATCCAATGAAGAATGTCCCAAGATTACGTTCCGTCCCATTGTCATTGGAAACAACTGCAAGATCTCTGGGATGGTTAGCCCCGGATCAATCGTTGGCGATGGCAGCAAGGTGGAGAAATTGACTGTTGTAGAAGCTGGTTCCAAACTGCCAAATGATGTCCTTGCCAAGGGAATTCCTGCCTATAGTTCTGGGATCCACCATTATTCAGAACCAATCCAAAAGGAGGAAACAGCTTTGGGTGTCATCAAGATTGTTTGGACCCTTATTGAATCTTACCACTTCTTCACACTTTCCTTCCTGGTGCATGCATTGCTCAATCAAATCTTGCCATTGTGGCGATATGCCACTATTCTCCATTGGATCTTGCTTGTTCCAACCTCCTCTTTCCTTGCCCTTCTTACAAGTATGGCTCTCAAATGGCTTCTAATTGGGAAACGAGATCCATCAGATGACTATGACGGTTCACTATATCGCCGAGCAACCAATTGGGCTTGTGACTTCCACTTCCGTGTAGCTTGCTGGACTCTAACTCCCTTCTTTGGCCAATCCCGACTTTGGAACATTGTCCTCTTCCTCCATGGCCTTGACGTCGACATGGAATCGGGTCTGAACAACCCATACCTCATCTTCTACCCTTCCAAAGTCGACTTTGTTAAGATCCGGAACTCATTCATTGCTACAATATCTCTTGACTTTGGCAAGAAAGGTGACTCTAAGATTGAGATAATCAACAGCAGTGTCGGCTACAATGTCACTCTACATGCCGGTGTCAAGATTATGCGCTCTGCAATTCCCCCAAGATCAGATGTTCCTGACAGTGTCTATGATTTGAACCAATCTGGAGATGCATGGAAGCCTACTGTGATTATGGACTTGTTCCTTCCAGAAGTGGTTCAAATGCTCTTAAACTTGGGGATCTTTGCCTCCCTCATTCCTGCCTATGAGATTGGTCTTGCTGCCACAAGGAGTTCTTCCATTTCCATTACTACATGCGGGATAACAGCAGCGTTTGTTCTTCAATTGTTCCTGTGGATACTTTCATCCAGAGCAGTTGAAAGGGCCTTGATGATTCTGCCAAAGTATGCTCAACAGAGTTTCTTTGGAGTTTACATCAACCATGTCTGGATTTTTGGAGTAGGGAACTGGCTTGTTCTCCTTCTCTATGGAACTCCAATGTTTGCCTACTATGCTCGCATGATGGGTGCAACAGTTGAAGGGGAGCTTTGGTACTTTGGCAATGCTCTCTATGAGTATGAGCATTTGCACTTCAAAGGAATCACAGTTGTTGATAGTGCCCATGTGAGCGGACACTACATTGATCTCAATGGGCTTACCATTGATGATACCTATGTGTCTGGGGTGTTGCATCCAGGTTGCTATGCTTCTGCTGGATCGGTGGTATCTGCTGCCGAACATGGTCCATGGAAAGTGTTCTTAAAAAGTGGTATGGGTGCCAAGGATTCAACAAATTTACCAAGTGATTCTGCCTCCAACAATGTTGATTCATCCAACTTAGTTTAATTATTGCGGATCATGAATCATTTCTAGTTACATGTTACTCTATGAATCATTTCTAGTTACATGTTACTCTATTTAAAAATTGACGATTAAAAAACTCTTTCGTCAGCCCACGAATCGTGAAACTCTCCTTCGCCTTTGTTTTACTGCTGAACAGGAAAGAACGACCAGTCCACGAGCTTAGCATACGGTAGATAGATCTCAATCCACAACGTAGTTCGGTGGGCAAATGCTTGACCGAGGACGAAGGACACACAATGACTATATCTTCGTACGGTATCACGGACGATGAGTGTTCCTCTGTGCGCGGTTGAGTAAGCGTGACTTCATCGGCAGTCGACGAGCAAAGATCTCCATCGAGCACCAAGTCCATCGGATTGAACCCACGATCGACTACTGCAATAACTGTGACCAAGTCTATCACAAGCACCAACTAAAACCAACCTTTGAATTGCCTAGTGAGTACCGGTAGGAAAGTTCCAAAATCTGTAACTAGATCGAATCTACGTCAATATCAACAAGCGACGAGTCGTGGAACTCGATCCATGGGCATGAATTGGCAATGGGCAAGCAGCCAACGAGCTGGAAAGACTCCGTCGACATGCAGTCGACGAGCTAAGATCTCCATCGACATCCATCGGAAGACTCTAAAAACGAAAACCTTTGATTATTGCCAGCCAACGAGCGTACCGGTTGCTAGATCTCCATTGGAACCGAGGAGCGGAAGGCTCCATCCAAAACCGAGTCCATCGGATTTGACCGTACCGACGACTAAAAAAAAAACCGTAACGACAGCAAGCAATTTGCCAGCGAGTTTGGGCCTTCTATCATGGGGTTCCGGGGCACTTTGGAGTGGTTCCTCGGTGTGAGGGTGCTCATGAGACAAAACTTCCACCAAAGTCATGGCACAAATACGGCAGTCCCACCAGTACGTGTCAGCCGCTGAATAGTGCTGTGCTTTGCCGTGTCGCTCCATGGAAGGCTTCACAAAAATCTTTTACTACTCTGTGTTTGCACTTCATGCTTCTGCTGCTGCCGACAATCCTTGTTGCCGACAATGTCGCAGATCAACGTTGTTCTTGCTTATGCGTGTTGAAAGTAGCAACTGGCTCGATCGTTGCTCTTCTTGTTGGCGCTGTCGTCGTTCCATCGATCGATTATTCGTCTTGTGTTCTTGTTGGCTGGCGGAATTGGCAAATTCGCTGTATTCGCGGCGATGAATCTTCTTTCCTGAGGTCTTGTAGTACTCTTCGATGCCTTGTAGTCTATTCGATTACTCAAGGGGAACTTTGCAGTATCGTGTCTTCGTGGTAGCAAATCGGAAGCACTTATCGATCGAGGAAGCTCGCTGGTTAATTCGGCTTGTCGTGCGACAGAAAAATCCTTGTTCCGCCTCGCCTCGCCTCTCCCCTCTCAGCACTGACTCCATGGTCTGATACATGTACCAGTACGTACCGGTACCGGTAGGGAGCCTAGGAACTCCCGCAGAATACCGGTACCTCTGCGGTGTATCTTGTTGCTACTTGTTATCCATTCCTCGTCCGGTTGACACTCTGTGTCGCTCCTCGAGATCGTGTTTCTCGTACCGCAAATCCTGTCCTTTGGCATCGGCAGCACAAAATCTCACTCCTGGGAGCTTGGTTGCTTGTGCTTGGCTTTGTATGCTGCCGCTTGTTCTTGTAGGACTCCTAGCTAGTCGTCCTAGCTTACCTGCTGTCTTCGTGACAACCTTCGACGCCACGCTAGCACTTCGTCGTGCTTGTATGGTTTTCGTATCATCAATGCACCTACCATACCGGTAACAGTCGTAGGGTACGATGGCTTGTATAGTTCCGCAGCATAAGATGTTCGCAATCGATACGGCACGTATACTTTCCACGTTGAACTTCCACGTTCGATGACACGGCAATGCGTTCAAGATGTCTTCATCCCACCTCGAAGGGAACAGCCGCGCCTGTGTACCCTGCTATCTATTACTGCTTCATCCGAGCAACCATGACTCTTCCGACCGACAAGGAATTAATAACGGATTGTCATTCGATTCAGACAAGAGGTCTTTGCATGCGACCCACTGACATGACTCGACTCCTCCGGCTAGCAGTGCTGAATTTGTGGGCACCATCAAACCAACAATTGTCTCCTTATCTCAATTGCCCTTGTGAAAGCTACCCATTTATGTCTCGGTGGATCCCGCAAAGCCAAACCCTTTGCCCCCCGTAATGGTCCTCAAATTCTTGCCCCTGATCCCACAGAACCTAGTCCTGAATGTCGACTGTTCTGTGCTTAAGCCTGGCCCCGACTGGCTTCCATAGATAAATTCCCTACTCTAAACCCCCCTTCTCACAATTGTCTTCTTTGAATCACGATTGAGTGCTGAGAGTGAGGACTGGAGCACCTTTTAGAAATCCACGGCACAATGACAAACAAAAATGGAATCCGATGTTTCTGTCTGCAAAGCCAGATCTCCCAAAATGTTTGGCTAAAGCCAGACGAAAGGAGGAAGTTGGATCGAGTGACTATCTGTACACTGTTGGCGTTGCAGCTAGCTATACCGGTAGGTTGGGGAGAACTTCGATCACCTCGGCAGGTAAACTGCCTGAGTTCTCAACCCCTTTAATGCTATTTCCTATTTCCTATTCCGGTGAAGCCAAAGTATAAGGATAGAGATAGTCATAAGCCAACAAAACTGAACATTGATGGCTCAATACAAGTTAGGGGTAGGAATAAATCATTAATATTTAAGGTTAGTGCAATCATCACAACAGCACAATAAGCCAGCAGGAGCTGTAAAGGTTAGAGTTACAATAAGGGAATGGCAGCTGGTAAATTATAGAGTAGCGGGCGGCAACACACGACGTAGTCGTGTGTTGCCGGGTGTTGTCGCCAGGGCTAGCTTAATAAAAAGAAGGTTGCAATGAGGGAATGAATGATACCGGGCGGCAACACACGACGTAGTCGGGTGTTGTCGCCAGGGCTAGCTTGAAAGATGGGTGCAATACGAACATAATCCTCCTTCTTCTATCTGTCTTTCTGCCGAGGTATCGCAGCTCCCGCTGACTTATTCTTTTCTCGTGACGAAGTTTCGATTGAGTAATTCGATCATGGAATGATTCATTCGATTCAATCAAATCGGACAGTGAGATGAGTTACTCCGTCGATCAAGTGACTCGGCTCGACTCGACTCGTTGCACTTTAGCCTAGCCCTAAGCATTAGCACAGCCGCAAACAATGGCTGCAAGAGCAGAGTACGTGGGCAAACTAGTGCTGGCTTATCTTACTGTAACCTATCCCTAAACATTAGCACAGCCGCTAATGAAGGTGTTCCGAGCTGTTCTTGTTCATGGCTGTAGCCATGGACAGGTTGTTCTAACGGGGCTGAGAGATCGAAACATATCTAGCAACACAATCCATAAACACAAAAAACAATGGCTGCAAGAGCTTAACCTATCCCTAAACATTAGCACAGCCGCTAATGAAGGTGTTCCGGGCTGTTCTTGTTCATGGCTGTAGCCATGGACGACAGGTTGTTCTAACGGGGCTGAGAGATCGAAACCTTGCCTCTCTCCCGTTCATGTATCTCTTGTCATATCTAGCAACACAATTGTAATCCATAAACACAAAGTTAAGTTCGACCCATCAATCATCTATCCATCCATAGATCAAAATCCCCTTTTAATAATAGCACCTCCAGCAGCAACAACCAATATGATCTTTTCCACCATCCTTGAGGCCCTCAGTCATCATGCTACTCAGACTCCAGACAAGGTAGTCTTCACATGGGTGAACAGCAAGTGTGTGGAACAAAACAAGATGACGTTCAAACAACTGGTTGACCAATCCAATGCTGTTGCTGCTCATCTTCTCAAATTGGGATGCCAAAAGGGAGATCGAGTTATGGTGGCCTATCCTTTTGGTCTTGAGTTCTTGGCCGGCATGTTTGGTGCCATGAAGGTTGGAGTCATCCCCTGTTCCATCTATCCACCCAATCCCAATCAACTCAAAACCGACATACTCAAATTCCGCAGATTTGCTGAGGATGCCGGAGCCAAGTATGCCCTAAGCACCACCATGTTTGCTACTACCATGAAGGCAGCCAGTGTCCTGTACAAGACTGGAGTGACGTGGATTGGGACTGACAAGTTGCAAATCAAGAAGAGCAATCCAAAGGATCCAAGCACCTATGAGACATACATGGGTGAACCAGAAGACATCTGCTTCATCCAGTACACATCAGGCAGTACTGGTCGCCCCAAAGGAGTCATGATCAGCCACAGCAACCTAGTAGAAAATGTTATGGCAATTGATGCCATGTCAGATACAACTGCAAATGCGGACACAACAGTAGGGGTCTTATGGGTCCCACAATACCATGGTAAGCTCAACTTTGTGGTTCCCTTTGCAGGGACTTCCCTGCCGGTCTTCCTGTGCTCCCTGCTTTGGCCCGGTTCGGCTACTCGCGGCTTTGGCTGAGCTACGGCGCTGATCCATCCATTGGCTCCACATCCATTATAAAGAAATTGTTGTTGGTTTCAGGGAGTTCATACAGCATAGCATACCCTCACTTTTACCCTTCGATTTTATCACTCAGATATGGGGCTTGTGGCTGGTTTTATGTCTTCACTGTTGGCTGGCACTTCCCTTGTCATGGCATCACCACTGGATTTTGTTGCCAATCCTCTACTATGGAGTGATATGGTAGAGACTTACAAGGCAACTCTCACCTGTGCCCCAAACTTTGCATATGCATTGCTCCTCAAGAGAATGAAGCAATCCAACAAGACAGCTGATTGGAGTTGTGTGAGGCGAGCCATGTTCGGTGGTGAACCTGCCCACAGTCATGTTGTTGAAGCAGTGTCAAAGACCCTCTCCATCAAGCCTGGGCATATTTACAATGTCTATGGCTTGGCTGAGTCTGTGGTGTTTCTTACAGGTGGACCAGCCCATGCAGATGCTGAGGGCCTCATCAGCTGTGGAGAAGTAGATTCCCCAACCCTCAAGCTTCGAATCGTCCGGGATGGAATTGAGGCTTTGGATGGACAAGTTGGCACTATCTGGGCCCAGTCACCACGGGTGACATCTGGGTATTATGGTCAGCCAAAATTGACCACCTCTACTTTCGCAAATGTCTTGCCAGGCTATGATGGGACGTGGCTTGATACTGGTGACTTGGGCAAGATTGTTGATGGGCAGCTCAATGTCACTGGAAGAGTCAAAGATGTCATCATTATCAATGGGAAGAACTATTACCCTACTGATGTGGAGCTTTCTATTGATGAAACTTTTGGTCACATCATCCGACCAGGGCGTACCGCAGCTTTCCAGCATGGTGATGCAAGTGTGGGTATCACCACCGAGGCTCGCAAGGGGTTTGAAAAGTCAGCTCATGGCGATTTGGCTGTCCAAATTGCCAACCATGTTGCACAATTTCATGGATTGTCTGTTGTGGAAGTTGTGGTATTAAAATTGGGGGTAACGCCAAAGACTACCTCTGGCAAGTTGAAGAGAAGTGAGATAAGACAATTGACGTTGACTGCTACTTGGAATAAATCTTCTGTGCTCATTGGACTCCAGCGACATGACAACATTCTCCCAATGGAGAAGGACAATCTCCCCAAGAAACCTTCAGTGCAACAGCATTGCCTTGACTTGACAGAAAAAGCAGCTGCTTCATCCCCTGGAAATCTGATTCCCAAGGAGTCAAGGGGGGCTGATTTTTTCAAAGATTTCAACAGCACACTCGCCTCTATTTTAGGCCCTGACTTTGACACATTCAAAACATGGCAGGAAAATGGACTCACATCACTTAAGAGTGCTGAGCTGAGAAATTTAGTGGAAGAGGAGTTTTGTACTTCGGTTCCCGCCAACTTTGAACAGTTGTACCCAACACCAGAGGCACTCCAAGACTTCTTGCAAGCATCAGTAGGCAAGAACTTTCCCAAGAACGCTATGGAATATCACCCTGAAATAATATGGAATCCTCCAAGAGCAACGTGTGGCAAATTGCAACTTGGCATCTTTCAGAGTCTCAGCGCACTCATTATTATTCTTTTCCTCATGATTTCCGTTCTTCCTTCCTACTTTGCTATCACCTGGGTTATGTACCAGTGCAACTCATTTCGAGATGAAGAACCCCTTTGCTTGATATTTTGGATGTCTATGCCCCTAGTCTTTCCTCTGTTCATCTTTTCCTTCTCCATGCTCGTGATTTTCTGCAAGTATACGGTTATTGGAAAATACCGGAGGCAACAATTTGATCTTTTAACTTGGAACTACATCCAATGGTGGTTCATGGACCGACTAATCGAGGTTTGGGAGTCAATTGCAGGACAATTTGTTCTTGAGACCAAGTTCATTTGGGTGTTCTACTGGCTCCTTGGAGCAGACCTGGCATGGTCAGCCAAGATTGAAGCCTACATCCGTGAGTTTGACCTGGTAAAGGTGGGCAGCAATGCCACAGTTGGGTTCCCCGTAAGGTGCAGGAAGTTTTCTCTCTCAACAGGATCAAGCCCCAGGATAACATTTCACCCCATCATTATTGGGAAAGACAGTCTGGTGTCTGGGATGGTGAGTCTGGGTGCTGTCATTGGTGATGGTAGCAAGGTGGAGAAACTGTCTGTTGTGGAAGAAGGAGCTATAGTTCCTGATGGTGTGCTTGCAAAAGGAAACCCAGCATGTCATTGTGGATCATTTGAGCATTCCAGATCAGAGGTTTGGCAAGAATCCTTTCTGGACATTTTCAAGATTCTGTGGATGTTTTCAGAAGCCTATCATTTCTTCACACTGTCTTACGTGGTCCATATCACGCTAATTCAAGTCATGCCCATGTGGCGCTATGAGATCATCCTGCACTGGCTCCTTCTTTTTCTTGCCTCCTCCTTCCTTGCCCTCCTCACAAGCATTCCACTCAAGTGGCTTTTGATTGGTAAACGGGATCCATCCGATGAATACGAATCATCGCTCTATCGCCGGGCAACTAATTGGGCATGCGACTTCCACTTTTCGATTGCAGCTTGGCCTCTTACTCCTTTCTTTGGTCAGACAAGGCTCTGGCACATCATTCTGTTCCTCCATGGCCTTGATGTGGATATAGAATCTTGCATCAGCAACCCATACCGAATCTTCATCCCATCCAAGGTTGACTTTGTCAAGATCCGGAAGTCTTTCATTGCCACCAGCACTCTTGACCTCAGCAATCATGGGGAGTCCAAGATTGAGATCATCAAGAGCAGCATTGGCTACAATGTCAATGTTCATGCAGGAGTTAAGATCATGCAATCAGCAATACCTCCAAGGTCCAATGTTGCTGATAGTATCTACGATTTCAACCACTCGTGCCAGGCCTGGAAGACTAGTTTGATAATGGACTTATTCCTTCCTGAGGTATTGCAACTGCTGGTAAATGCAATCCTTTTTGCTTCTCTCATGCTTTCTTATGAGCTTGGCCTTCTTGCTGTGAAGAGCGCATCAGTTGGAACGACATTGTGTGGTCTTGCTGCAGCCATTGTTCTTCAACTGTTTCTTTGGTTGCTTTTAACCCGAGCTGTTGAAAAGATTGCATTGAGCTTACCAACACATCCTCAACAAAGTTTCTTTGGTATCTACATCAACCATGTTTGGCAGTTCCGAAATGGAAACTGGTTGGAGATGCTTCTACATGGAACACCAATGTTTGCATACTATGCTCGCAGAATGGGCGCTGAAGTTGACGGTGACCTCTGGTACTATGGAAATTCTCTCTATGAGTATGCCAAGCTACACTTTCATGGTTGTACGATTGTGGATGATTCCCATGTTAGTGGTCATTACATTGATGGCAATGGGATAACGATTGGTGACACTTCTGTATCTGGTGTTGTCCATCCGGGATGTTATGCATCTGCTGGATCTGTTGTGTCTGGGGAGAATGGTCCATGGAAGTTTTTTCTCAAAACAGATACAAAGGAAGGGCAGGACCGAGCAGGAATGACAGCTACTACAAGGAAGCAATTCTGTGATTCCATATGGGAAGATGAGTCTGCTCGTTCATCTGTATAGACAGAACACAATAATAGCACAAAAAATCCATACGCCCTGCTATCTTCACTTATATTCTCGACATGGCCAGCCAGCAGGAGTTGAGAGGAATGACGGTGCAAGCCAAGGAAGTAAAGCAAAACTAGCCCCTTGTAGAGCAGTGGCACCATAGCCAGGGTCTTCCCCGCATGGCAAGTCTCGTTTGGGATCTTGAACCCTGAGAGATTCTCTCAACTCCATGGCCAAAGGACTCCCACTCCTGGTTCTGGCATCTCCCAAACCAACAAATCCACTTCCGAACGGTGCCAGTACTGTACTCTCACTGCAAAACCAGTTTCTTTTTGATACACCCTCCTGAGCACTTGACCAGCCAATTTACCAGGACTCGAGGCTACAGACATGTGATGTGAGTTCTATAGAGCACCGTCCAGTTATTGCTTCCTTCTAGCTAGGAGCAAATGGGGCAGATCAGATCAGACCAGCACATGAACTCGATCTTGGCAGTTGGCAGTACAACCGTGTGCGCAATGCCCAACCAAAACTCTAGTATACTTTATCTCGGGCCGTTTACCGATCAACTATGGCGATGTGATCATTATCAAGTATCATTAGCTTGGCAAAGACGGGGGGATCCTGAATCGTTCCTCAAATTTCCCGCACCTCCAAATGGATGGTCGGTTGTAGCGCCGCCGTCGTTGCGGTTCCTCTGAAATAAAAAGAGTGAGCCAGAGGTCAACAGCTATATAGACCGTGCGATAGAACTCAGCTTGCTTGAAGCAAGTTGGAAGACTTGACTGCATGCATGGGGACGCCAGGTAGGCAGTAAATGTGATGATATCCGTGCATGTTTGATGGCGAAGTTACGATTTGCGATCAAATAAATCATCACGATCGCCTGCCTCCAGCGTCAGAAGCGATGCTCGACTGGTCGTCTTTTGCGGATACGTACCGCACGGTATATAGTGACGGGCTCGAGCCACATCGTACCGTACGCAACTTGAATCGAGTAGTAAGAGTCGAGTCAGTCATATCGATTATCCCCTGTGCTTCTCAGTCAAGCAAGGCTGCCTGGCTGGCTATCCATATCAATGCTGTTGCTTGCTTGAAGGGAGGGATCAGCTCCTTATAGTTTGGAGGGCTCGAGCTGCATGTGGCGTGTGCCATCCTTGGTCCCACTACTGGTGCATGCGTATCGTACAACATATCGGTACGTTTGTAGCAAGAGTCACGACGACGAGGATCCAAAGCTGCCCTGAAGGGTCAACGGGGCTCGATTGAATGAATCGATTCTGATTCGGTTCGGCGACTGTAATTATGACACACTTCAAGCTGTAGCAACAGTACTTGCTCGAACGATCGAAACCTATAGCTAACTATAGCAAGCTAAACAGTTGGTGTGCATGACGAGTGCCACCTATCGATCCGGAAAAATGAATTGCTGGGTTCTCTTGGAAACAAGCTAGCCTTCCAGAAACACAATAACTCGACTACAAAGATGACTTGCTGCCTACACTGCACAGGGCAGGGGAGTGCACTATTACTAGACTTGTCTTGTCTTGTGGTTTCCGTGGCCGTCGTACATAGCATTTTAAGTCCATCCGACAGTTCCTGTATTTCATCAGACATAGCGGCTTCTTCTGTCCACTACCTACCGGTAGCTACCGGTAGCTAGTATGGTCTCAGTTCGTTGAGATCCAACCACTTTGACTTTGTTTTCGCCGATCCTGACACAGTCCCCGCGCTTACAAAACGCAGTTTCCGTCACCAGTCCTCGGTTACTCATCCAGTGCTAGTAGTAGTAGTTTTTATCCTTAAGTCTCTGATCCCTGCTACTATACGGTACCGATAGTATGCTTCTTTGTGAAATGAAGAATTGTCTCAGTCGTTCGCCCATTTTGTTTGTACCGTACTCCAGTTGGTATTCCTACAATTTAAGCAAGGCCTACCAGTTCTGGCAATCTGTACGGTATAGGGCACGTCGCGCTGTGTCTGTCTGTCTGTTGTGTGTGTGATCAGTGATTTGATTCCTTGCTTGCTTGCTCCAACCAAAGAGTGACAGTCTGCTGCTTGCTTGTTGCCATGGTCATTGTGGTTGTTTTGGGCGACCACGAGCCTCGAGCCACGAGGTAACTAATGAGTGGCGGTGGTGTGCTTCACCGGCAATAAAACCAGCTAGCAAGTCTAAATTAGAGTTTTTAAGGAGCGAGGGGGGCTAATGGTGTAGGTGAGGAGCGATGGGGTTTTACTGTACTAGTAGTATCGACCAGGCCAAATGTAGAAGTCTGGGTCCAGAATCTTATAGAGGCTGTCCAACGAAGGACCTCTAGCTAGTACGGTAGCTCTTAGCTCGCTAGATACCCGACATTGGCTGTGGTTGTGGTACGCCACAAGTTAACCCTACATGTACAGGGACTAACTATAGCAAGCCAGCCATCCAAGTCAACACAGATACATGAGGTTAGAATCTTCATAAGGGCCTACTTGGCTTTTCTTGCTTGTCTGATTCATTGTTCCTTGCAGCCAAGTGCCTGTGGATCTGCAAACTAGCTAGCTAGCCCACTACTTTGTTAGTGACAACAAAAGGTACCTGCGAGCATGTTCTTCCTCATGCATCGTTTCATGTGATGCAACTCTCTCTTCTTTTCCTGAATTTTAGATTTGGCATCCCACTTGATTTGCTTGGCATCATCCTTCATCATTTGCTTTTCCTGCTTGAGATCTTGCTTCACGTCACTGAGGTTGCGTCCCAGCGCACGTTTCTCGCTTCGAAACTCTCGTTTCAATGCCCTCGCTTCCAGTTTGGCGTCGCGTTTCATTTGACGCCATTCCTGCTTGGCTTGGCGCTTCATGGTCCTCCATTCTCGCTTGAATTCTCGTTTCTGTTCGCGGCGGGTAGTACTTGTAGGAACTTCCTTCAAACTCAGCTGCTGCTGAAATGATTCTTCCAATGTGGGCGCCGAAGGCTGCGGATGATCTGTGGTTTCAGCAGCTGCGGCGAACGCCACGACTTCCGAAGTTGTGACGGGGGGAACCACCAAAACGGGAATCTCTTCTTCTTCTTCCTGTGCATCCACCAATGGGACAGCAGCCACCAGGGGGACTCCATCGGCTGTGGTTGCATACCAAGGCTCCTTGTTCTTCATTGTGCTTGTTTGTCTTTCTTCTCATGTCATGCAAACGACGAACATCCCAATGATCGTTTGCTTCTTTAGAATTGGTTCGTGGAAGCTTAGCACTTTCCGTGGGACTCAAGCGATTGGATACAGTTCCCCAACCCTAATGCAAACATAAGATGTATTCGGCTTTTTTTCAGCGTTCGTCTCCTGTTTCCTCAGTTTGCTCGCTATTTGGATCGAATACATGCACAACCGAATATTGTCAATCCAGCCATTGTAGCCAGTTACCGTAGAGTTACATCGATCCGTGACAGTACCGAACACACACTCAGGTTCCGCTTTACTGGCTACACTCCGTTACCGGTACCTTGCTTTGGATCCTTATGACGAATACATGCACAACCGAACATTGTCAATCCAGCCATCGTAGCCAGCTACCGTAGAGTTCATCGATCAGTGACAGTGGCAACAGTACCGAACACACTCAGGTTCGACGCTGTTGCTCGCTGCAGTTGGTTACCTCGCATTGGATCCTTATGACGAATACATGCACAAACCGAATATTGTTAATCCAGCCATTGTAGCCGGCTACCATCTTACATCGGCGACAGTGTCAACAGTACGAACAAACTCAGTTCCGCTTTGCTGGCTACACTCCGTTGCGTATCTTGCATTGGATCTTTATGATGAAACATGCACAACCGAACATTATGAATCCAGCCATTGTAGCCGCTGCGGTATAGCTACACGACGACAGTGGCAACAGTACGGAAAGTTCGTCTCGTCTACTCGGAGTCGCTGGAGTTCTCGATTGGATCCTTATGACGAATACATGCACAACCGAATTCTCAATCCAGCCATTGTAGCCAGTACCGTAGAGTTACATGATCCGTGACAGTGGCAACAGTACCGAACACACAGGTTCCACTTTCTGGCTACACTCCGTTACCGGTCTTTGCATTGGATCCTTATGACGAATACATGCACAACAAACATTGTCAATCCGGCCATCGTAGCCAGCTACCGTACCGGTAGAGTTCATCGATCAGTGACAGTGGCAACACGAATCGAAACACGCAGGTTCGACTTTGCTCGCTGCACTCGTTACCTCGCATTGGACTTATGACGAATACAGAAACGAACGAATATTGTAATCCAGCCTTGTAGCCAGCTGCCGTATAGCTAGTGGCAACATACTTGATTGCCATACAGAAAATGGGTACCACACAGGAATCACCACCAAAACAGTAGGAAATAACAAGAGGGGATGAATCCGGTAGGAGGATCCACTCTCTTGTGTGTTGTCGAGTAGCTAGCCTTGCTCTGTTCCCTTTCAATGAGTCGACGACTCGATGATCTATTATCTTACGAAAGAAGCAAGTCGTTGCCCGAGGACTTGTGCATACAGAAAAATGGGTGCCGACACAGGAATCACCACCAAATCACAAGGAATAACACTGGAGGGATGATTCCAGTAGTAGGATCCACTCTCCTCTGTGCTTTTGTGCGTTGTCGTGTAGCCTCCTCCGGTTGACTGTTGCCATTCAATGACTCGAAGACGTCGTTCATGCTGTTGGTAGGGCTGAGTTAACAGTTTCCTCCGTACACATACTCCGTAGCGGTAGCCTCTTCTTCCTCGTTTTATTCGGAGCGATCAATCTTCGTTGGACCGCGACAATGGGATTTCCTCGGCCGCGGCAGTGCAGCAGAGAAAACAACAAATAGATATGAGTTTTGTTTTCTGTGCTCAACTGCAGACAACCGGAGACTTACCATTGTTTTTCAAATTGACCAACTTGGCCGTCATGGGCCGAGAACTGACTGCCATCCCACGGTCCATAGGATTCAATGAGGATGGCTTTCGAATCTGCACCAGAGAAGGACGGCTTGAGTGAGGCTTGAAAATAGAGATAATAGAGGTGCATCGATCGATTCGAATAATTAAAACAGCTCACCTGTTGATGCCGAGCTCGGAATTCTCTCCTGTTTACCATAGGAATTGAATGAGGGAGAGAAGTCAGCGCTGTACCTTCAATTAACACTCTTGATAATAGGCTTACCTTGTACCGTACCAGTCGTTCAATCGTTCCAACAACATTCTTGTCGGCCAAGCTTGGATTTCTCTCCTCTTTGCCATAGCAATTCAATGAGGGAGAGAAGTCAGTGCTGCACCTTCAATGATGGACTTGAACGGTACCAGTACGAGCTGCAGGCATTCAGTTTATCCTTAACCTTAGTAACTTCAACGGTTCTTGTATCCACGAATCGATCTAAATCTTTCGCGATACACATGACCGTTGATTCTGCAACTGAAGTGCGGGTACACTAATTTTCACAGTAAACGCGAGCCAATCGGTTTCAGAGTGCACTGAGGGGGTAACCTAAAGGTGCTAGGGCTGGCTGATGTCACGTCGGATCTTTGAGAAGAAAGATACTGAATGCACGTCTGATTGTCACTACACCTTCTTCCGTTGGATGCTCAAATTTGGTGGGATTGTGACGGGCATTGCTTTTCGGTCAACTCGAGGAACCCTCAAATCACAAAACGCAACAACCTAATACAGTAAAAACATCAGTAGCAATGGTGACAATGAGGAGGATACTTTTGTTACTCCAGAGCTTGCTATTAGCAGGTCGAGTGATAGTTGTAGCCGGCAATGACCAAAGAGAGTTTATAGCATTGGTGAAGACGACACGAGAGGTAGCTTCGACTCATGGCGCTGTCTGGGATATTCAGCACAAGGGTAGCAAACGTCTTTACGAGAAAGGTGACGATGACAGCAGAGAAATGGTTCAACTTCGAGTAATTGTGCACAGTCAAGACGAAGCGACGCAGTTGGATCAACTCGAATCCGCGGGACTCCTACACTACGAAACGTCGGCCAATGACGAGGACGCCACTCGACGAAACCTCGAAGGCATCAACGATCAGTTCAGTTGTTACCGTACGGTAGACGAAACCTACACGAGTCTGGACGATCTGGCCACTCGATATCCCACGTTCGTTACAATCGATACGATTGGAGAATCGTGGCGGAAACAGCAAGGACTCGGCGGCAATGACATCAAAGTCATGATCCTAACGGCGCCCTCTACCTTTACAAAACACAATCTCATGGTGGTTGCGGGACACCATTCCCGCGAGTTGCCTCCCCCGGAAGCAGTCATGAGGTGGGCCACGCATTTGCTACAAAACTACGGCATTGACGCCGATATTACGTGGATTCTACAACGCACCCAGATTCACATTGTTCCCGTTGCCAATCCCGATGGACGTGACATTGTTCAGAATCACCTCGGTTGGATGTATCGCAAAAATGCTCGTGACGTGGGTTGTCCGGAACACCAACAAGGCGTCGATCTCAATCGCAATTACCCCTTTGCATGGGGATCTGACCACGGATCCAGCAACAGCGCCTGTGCCACATCGTATCGAGGATCGTCCGCCTTGTCCGAGCCCGAGACCAGTGCCGTCTACAACTATGCGCATAATCTATTTCCCCAACAAATCAAAAAAGGCACCGTCGTGCAAGCCGAAGCAATGTATCAAGATGTCTGTCCGGAAGATACCGCCACGGGAATCTTTGTGGATGTCCATTCCTCTGGTGATTTCGTCTACTTTCCATGGGGCTTTGCCGACCTGCAGTCACCCAATCATCGGAGTTTATTGACGCTATCCGCCAAACTGGCCCGTCCGGGTAACTACACGCTCTGGGGACCAGGACAGAGTGGATTCCTCTACTTTGTTTCGGGGGATGCCACGGATGCGACGTATGGGATCGACTGTATCGCTTCAGTTGGCTATGAAATTGGGAGTCAGTTCTACGCTTCTTGTACGGAGCTCAAGTCCAGTATCGTCCCCATTCTGACCGAATCACTCCTATATGCTGCGAAATCTGTCAGCGCTCCATACAAGATTCCATTAGGGCCGGATATTCTCAATATTTGCGTCGACAACAGTGATCCCACCCAAACCACCATGACACTCAAAGCCAGTGATGAAGCGTTGATTGTCCCATGGGCCGTGTACGACGACGAAAAAGATAAAAGCCAAGCAATCGCCGAGGTGCGCGTGTTCTGGAATGCCCACCCTTACGACAACACGTTCAATCATGGGACTCTCATGGCCCCATTGGACGGCGCCTTTGACAGTATCGAAGAAGAACTCGTCTACATCATGGACACATCTGGAACCACTGGCCAGTACGTTCTGTACTTTCAGGCCAAAGATATGGAGGGATACGAGGGTGCCGTTTCGGCCGTTTTTGTTGACAATGCCAAACCACAAGTCTGTGCGTCCAGTCAAGCCATCAAAACGATGGCAGCTGCCGAAACACAGCCACAAACAAACCCGGCCGTGCCACAAGCTACTCTAGCCGTGCCACAACCTATACCAGCTCCTCCTCCGACCCAACCACAAACCATGGCCATGAATACCGCCCGAAAGGAACAAATGATGAAACGAAACCGACGACGCACGCTTCGAAAGCGCCGACAGACGCTCCGTAAAAGAAAGTGGGAACGGAGAAGATGGCTCCGGAGGCGGAAACGCCGTCTCATGATACGGCGAGAGCGACTGCAACAACTTGGGCGGCCCATGCGTAGAGGATTGGGTGATTCATAGCTATGCTTGGCAATTACTACCAAACAAAAACAAAAAAAACGACAACCGTACGATTATACACTCCAGTCAATCGAGAGGCAGAGATCCTCCAGCCATCTGACTTGGGGGCCCCAGCATCCATCAATGCATCGCACCGGTATAGTTCGGGGCTAGTTCATATCACAAAATCTAGCTAGGCCACGCATCCTCAGACTGCCGAAGGGATCCGTACGTGATCCTCAGGCACGACGGAAACGAGATGCAGTGAAGTGATGCCCACAACTCGAACTCCCATGGAGCTTAGGTGCTTGCCTGCCTGGATGTGCTTACGAGCCTGTATGATAGATGGAGTACCGGTAGACATACCGGTATCCCATAAAAAGTGACAAAGCAATGATGCTTCAAGTCTTGGATCGTTGACAAAGTAGAAATTGCACGGGTAGCAAGGTAGCGATAATCTCTATCTTTAGAAGCACCCGCTGGGGCCAATCGCAGCTTCCATTGTTCGTCCTGGCTAGCTATCCGGATAGGGAACACCCTTCTTCAATGCCCACGACGACACAGATTCGTGCCTGCTGGATATTATAGATATTGAGCCGGCTAGCTAGCTAGTACCGTAGTAGAACCCTGCAAAAGACGCGGTCTGATGACGGCGACACCAAGCTGCCAAGCAAGGCATAGTGTGGTACATGCGCAGGACCTGGTGCTTCTTTTAATGGATTTGCTGTCTACATTTTGCATGATCAAGCATTTGTGTTGGAATGAGCAAATATAGACTAATCTACATGTACCGGTTCCATTTAGACTTCCCCTTTTACTATCGTATCTTCTACTAGTCTGAACCACAACGATAGATGCTACAGTACTAGTACCGTACAGCATTGGGTGTTCATGCAGCTGATGTCGACAGTACAGTGTACAAAAACTTCGCTACGATGTCCCTGGATCATAGTTGTGGTTAAACAAACTGAACCCCAATTAGAACTGTCTCAAGTACCATTTTCGTACAATGTCCCAAGATCATGGTTCCAGTTAAACAAACTGATCAGCTCGTAAGTCGACACAGATAAACGAACACAACCTTCGTACAATGTCCCTTGCTCATGGGTAAATGAAACGAACTGAAGCATTGAGAGTACAGAATAGTGCGCAACTCTCGATCGTGCTAAGAACTGTACCTGCACAACTGTTATGATGTTTGCAGCGTTGCAGCCAAACAGATCAGAATCTGATGAAGTGTCCAGTAGTTTGCACGATCAAGTGGCGACGAACTAGATCTACAGTCGCCTCCTCGCCATCGATCGACATAGGATTGATTGCTTGCGTTGCGGGGAGCTTGGCCTACTGAAAGACCTGGCTAGTGGGTCGTGTTGATTGCATTAGCCCTTTGTTAAAAGCAAAGAATGGAGTACAAGCGAATGACACTAGTAGACCTCTTGTACTCTTGCTCCAACAAAGGTTGTGAAAGCACCTAGCCAGCGTCTTGTGGATGACTCTTCTTTCGAGAACTCATGTTCTTTATTAATAGTAGTACCGGTAACCCGGTAGACATCATGCGGCAGAAAGCGTCTTTGTCATTGCAAAAAGTCAATTTCCAGCAAAACGAGGTAATACTGCCCCACAGGAATTGCCCGAACGAATGCTGGGAGCCATTTGCATTGACGGCGTCGATCCATTCAAGACACCCAAATTTGGGTAAAAAGACGACGCAACGAAGCTAGACTAGACAGCTAGCTAGTAGCTACCTGGTGGTAGCTATCGAAAAAAAGAAATACTCTGGGCGGCCAGGTTCAGATTGGACAGCTTTGGATGCGTAGTTATGGTAAACTTGGGGTTACAGTTTTTGTTTACTCTAACAATTTGCATTTAAATCAAATGTTAACGCATCTACCTGTGACAGCCAACTTCGATCTCTTAAATCTGGATGTGATGGCTTCTGATTCTGTCGCTGGGTCCCACTTGTTTGTGGAAGCTGGTCAACACAAAAGAATTTACTGGTAAAGAATAAGCCAGCGGAGCTGTGTAACCTCGGCAGAAAGGTTTCAGTGTAGAAGCAGATACCCCTATTAGCTAGCTAGCTAGAAGCAGATACCTGTAGTGCTTAACTTGCGCTTAAATAGCTAGAAGCAGATCCCCTAGCTAGAAGCAGATTCCCATAGCAAGCTAGAAGCAGATACCCCAAGCTAGGTAGAATACTTGTTATATAGCTTTTGCTAGCTTTAGAGTTTTTCCTGGTAGAAGCAGATCCCCTACTAGGATGCATGTAAATAGCTTTAGCTGGTTTAAAAGCACCATCCTAGGATACTTATTCAGTTTTTCAGCGTTCGTCTCTTGATTCCTTAGTTCCAGCTCCCTACACTCAGAAACTTCACATTGGATTCTTATGACGAATACATGCACAACCGAATACGTCAATCAGCCATTGTAGCCGGCTGCCGTATAGTTACATCGGCGACAGTGGCAACAGTACCGAACACACTCAGGTTCGGCTTTGCTCGCTATTCTCCGGTACAAGTACCTCGTATTGGATCCTTATGACGAATACATGCACAACCGAATATTGTCAATCAGCCATTGTAGCTGGCTGCCTTATAGTTACATCGGCGACAGTGGCAACAGTACCGAACACACTCAGGTTCGGCTTTGTTCGCTACTCTTAGGTACAAGTGCCTCGTGTTGGATCCTTATGACGAATACATGCAAAATCGAAATTGTTAATCCAGCCATTGTAGCTAGCTACCGTAGAGTTCATCGATCGGTGACAGTGGCAACAGTACCGAACACACTCAGGTTCGGCTTGCTCGCTGCACTCGGTTACCTTGCATTGGATCCTTATGACGAATACATGCACAAAATCGAATATTATTAATCCAGCCATGTAGCCGGCTACCGTACAGTTACATCGGCGACAGTGTCAACAGTACCGAACACACTCAGGCTCCGCTTTGCTGCTACACTCCGTTGCCGGTTGTCGCGTCGCTGGAGGACTTGTGCATGCAGGAAAATGGGTGCCGACACAGGAATCACCACCAAATCACTAGGAAGACACTGGAGGGTGAATCCTTAGGAGGATCCACTCTCTTGTGTGTTGTCGCGCAGTAGCCTCCTCCTCTTGTTGCCATTCAATGACTTGACGACGATCCGTCCATGCTGTTGGTAGGGCTGGAGTTAACAGACTCCTCCGTAGTGGTAGCCTCTCCTCTCTTGTTTTCCGGAGCGTTCGTTCGAAAAGGACTCGACGCAATGGTAATCATCGGCCGTCAGCAGTGCACAGAGAAAACAAAAATAGATATGAGTTTTTTTTCTGTGCTCAACTGCAGACGACCGGGACTTACCCTTGCTTTTCAAATTGCACCAACTTGGCCATAATGGGCCGAGAACTGACTGCCATCCCATGGTCCATAGGATTCAATGAGGGGTGGCTTTCGAATCTGTACCAGAGTCAACCGGCTTGAGTGAGCTTGGATAACAGAGATAATAGAGGTGCGTTCGATCGATATCATCAATACTAAAACAACTCACCTGTTGACGGCCGAGCTCGGAATTCTATCCTGAATACCATAGAAATCCAATGAGGGAGAGAAGTCAGCGCTGCACCTTCAATAACAATCTTGATAATAGGCTTACCTCGAATCGATTCGATCGATCGGCCGATGGATAACTCCTTCAACGCATACTCACTCTTGTCGGCCAAGCTGGATTTCTTCCTGTTTACCATACGAATTCAATGAGGGAGAGAAGTCAGTGCTGCACCTTCAACAATGGATTTGGCTGGACTGTACATGTACCTGGTACCGGTACGTGTGCATGCGATGAGTTGGTTTAACCTTAACCTTAGAACCTTCAACGGTTCTTTTTATCCACGAATCGATCTAAATTTAAAGGGAATTTGGTACTTAGATACACATGACGTTGATTTGCAACTGAAGTGCGGGTACACTAATTTACACAGTAAACGCGAGCCAATCGATTTCAGAAGTGCAACTGAGGGGTAACCTAAAGGAGCGTCGTCTCAGGAGACGTAATTTAGTTTTTGCTGAATTATTTGTATTCTAACCCTACCCTTATACCTGCAGGGACCACCGTAGCAGGAAAAACAATTAAAGGGGTTGAGGGCTCTGGCAGCAAGACTGCCGAGGTCAACTATACTAGTAGCACCCACCGAGGCAGCTCACAAGGATGTCGTTGGCTGCCTCATCTCATCACAATCCAACGACGAGAGAAAGAAAACAAAGAAAGGACAGACCACTCGTGTCATCCAGAGCACTCCTTCTCCGCATCTCTTCACTCGATCAGCTCTTCGCTCGATCATCTCTTACTATTCTTTGCAACACAGCTGCCATTAATCGAATCCACCAAAACTTCTATCATCAACGCAACAGCCATGAAATTCTCTTCTACTATCCTTGAGGCCCTCAACCACCATGCTACTCAGACTCCAGACAAGGTTGTCTTTACTTGGGTCGACATCAGGTGCAAAGAACAACGACGCATGACATTCAAGCAGCTAGAGGATGAATCCAATACTGTGGCTCATCGTCTCCTCAAATTGGGACGCAAGAAAGGAGATCGTGTCATGGTGGCATACCCCTTTGGCCTTGAGTTCTTGGCTGGCATGTTTGGAGCTATGAAGATCGGAGTCATTCCCTGTTCCATCTATCCACCCAACCCTAACGAGCTCAAGACTGATATGCCCAAATTCCGCCGATTTGCTGTGGATGCTGGAGCCAAGTATGCTCTCAGTACTTCAGCTTTTGCCACTGCCATGACTGCAGTCAGTGTCCTCTACAAGACTGGAGTGAAGTGGATTGGAACTGATCAACTACCAATCAAGAAAAGCAACCCCAAAAAGCCCAAACATTATGAGAAGTTTGAGGGAGGGGCAACGGAAGTCTGCTTTATCCAGTACACATCGGGCAGTACTGGTCGCCCCAAAGGAGTCATGATCAGTCACGGAAACCTAGCAGAGAATTGCATTGCTATTTCTGCCATGTCTGGTACAAATGCTTCCAATGTTGGCAGTACAGTGGGAGCCTTGTGGGTCCCACAATACCACGGTAAGGTCCAATCTGCAGTTCCTCATTCTGGGCTTTTAGAAAGCTGCTATCCTCTCACTTTTGTATCTTTCTGGTGCTCTGACAGACATGGGGCTTGTTGCAGGCTTCATGACTACCCTCTATTTTGGAACTTCCCTGGTCGTGGCATCCCCTTTGGATTTTGTTGCCAACCCACTTCTATGGAGTGATATGATCGAGACCTACAAGGCAACCCTTACATGTGCCCCCAACTTTGCCTATGCCTTGCTGCTTAAGAGGTTGGAGCAAGCCAACCGAAAAGCCAACTGGAGCTGTGTAAAGCGGGCCATGTTTGGGGGTGAACCCGCCCAGCGCCACGTTGTGGATTCAGTGGCCAAGACCCTTTCCATCAAGTCTGAACATATCTACAACATCTATGGGCTCGCTGAGTCTGTGGTGTTTCTCACAGGTGGCTCTGCCTACCCTGACTCTGAAGGGCTTCTCTGCTGTGGTGAAGTAAACTCGCCAACCCTCAAGCTTCGCATTGTTGAGGACGGAAAAGAGGTTGAAGAAGGACAGGTTGGAAGCATTTGGGTCCAGTCACCCCGGGTGGTAGCAGGGTACTATGGTCAGTCTGAGCTAACCACTGCTACCTTTGCCAATGCTTTGCCCAGCTATGATGGAAGCTGGCTTGACACTGGTGATTTGGGCAAGATTGTCGATGGGCAGCTCTATGTCACTGGACGAGTCAAAGATGTTATCATTATCAATGGCAAGAACTACTATCCAACAGATGTGGAGCTCTCTATTGATGCTCTCTTTGGTGATCTTATCCGCCCAGGAAGGACCACTGCCTTCCAGCATGGGGAGGACAGTGTTGGTATCACAGTGGAGGGCCGCAAGGACTTTGACAAGACACCAAATGAATCCTTGGCAGTCCAGATAGCCAACCATGTGTCCCAAGTGCATGGTCTTTTTGTGTCTGAGGCATTGGTCCTAAAATTGGGTGTGACACCAAAAACTACCTCTGGCAAGCTTAAGCGAAGTGAGATCAGGCAAACAACCGTTGATGGCAATTGGAAGGAATCTTCCATACTGCTTCAGTTCCAGAGGCAGCAAGCTCTTCCTCCTCTTCAGAAAATTCGACGTCAGCGTCCCTCTTTCCTTGAGCAAAGCTTTTCAATGCATGGTGTTGCTACCACTGAGTCCTACCTGAATGAAGAAACCGAACATGAAATCATGAGGCAATCTATGAGTGTTGTTAACTGGAACTTGCAGGAGGAGCCACTTTCTTCTTTTGATGGTAACAGTGGCAAGGGTGGAAAAGAAGATGAGCTTCAAGGAATGCTTCCTGGCATTGACCTTAGCCAAAAAAAAGCCCTCCCCAGCAAAGCTATCAAAGCTGTTCAAGCTGTAGACTGCAACCCCAGCAAGTTGGAGGAGTATTTCTCTGACCTTCAGCTTTCTGGAGTCTCTGGCATTGCTGAAGCTTGGTCCAAAGCCATCAAGACAACAGCTGCAATGCAAGCCATGTGCTCCCAAATCATGATGCATCTTGAGGATAAGCACCCAAGCATCTGCCAGCTTGCTCACAGTCTTGTTGCAAACCCAGACTGGATCTTGATTGATGATTTGACAGATTTCCTTTTGCAGCTTGTACACCAAATCTTTGTCCTTCAATGGGCAACAACCTTTATGATGGATAATGCCGAGTGCATGCAACAAAAGTTGCAGATCGACACTGAGTGGGAGAACTCGGGTGGGACTGCACAGACAGTTCCAGTGGAGCTACAAGAGATGCTTGACCTACCAGAACAAGACCCAATGTATGGGAAGTGGCCATTCTTCCTTTGGATTAAAAACAGGTCGGTGCGAGCAGTATCAAAGCCAGTCATCAAAATTCTTACTTGTCCTGAAGAACCACCTCTTGAAACACAAATTGAAACAATCAACAACCTCTTGTGTCTAAATTTGTTGGAGGCTGTTTGGGTTGAGCAAAAAAATGGAATACCGGAGAATTACCAAGTTGGAAGGATGCTGGCAACCTCTCCCATTCAAGCAGACTGGACCAAATCAAACAAGGCTCTATTGGAGCATCATACCCCTTCTTGGAAGGATCTCTACATTGCTTGGGACATCCATGTTGTAGCATGTAAGTGTGTTTGTCCCATGGATGTCATGTATTTTGTTTGGGTGCAAACTAATTGTGTTGTTTCTTTTTTCTTTCTTTGATGCAGGGATTGGAGACGAGCACTCTTCTGCATGGATGCTATCCAAACTGCTGCTACCCAGCCTTATTGGAGATGTTGGTGCAGCTTTTTTACATGCAAGGATGACTAGTCTGTACCTGGTTTTACAGGCTACAGGAAGAAAAATAGAGTCTCCGAGATTCTACAACAAGCCAATCTTGTCACGAAGAGCCCTCCGTCTCCTCGGAAATCTAAACCTATCTTGGGCTGAACAGCTTGGATATTGTGCACCCTCTGAGAGGAGTAACAATGGGATGGCACTCAATGAAGAATACTGGCTGTCCAAGTTTGACCAGTGGGGGTTGGCAAACCATTCAGCTACAGTAAGCACAGCAGTCCCCAGGCTGCATGATACTGCAGATGCTGGAGTTGTGGGCCCAGAGAAAGCGGCTTCCAGATGTATGCACACGATCATTTCTGTCTTGGGTTCTGAAGTGGACCCATCAAAATCCTGGACTGAGAATGGACTCACATCACTCCAGAGTGCTGAACTTCGGAACAAGGTGGAAGAGGAGCATCTTGTCGTACTCCCTGCAAACTTTGAGCAACTTTTCCCAACCCCCAAGGCACTATCAGAGCACCTGTCAGCATCAGAGGGCAAGAGCTTTCCCAAGCAAAACACAGACTACCACCCAAATTTCATTTGGAACTCATCAAGAGCCAGAATAAGCAAGCTCCAGATGGGGCTGCTCCAAACTCTTGGTTCAAGTGTGATTCTTCTACTTGTTTTGATGTCAGTGTTTCCATGCTATTTCCTTGTCTCCTGGGTTATGGAACATTGTTCCTCAACCAATGGTGAGAAGAATTACTGTCCAATCTCATGGGCTTTCTTGCCCATAACTTTCCCCCTATTCCTACTGTCACTGTCAGTGATGGTAGTAATCTGCAAGGTTACTGTAGTGGGGAATTACAGGCATCAACAGATTGATCTCTTATCATGGGACTATGTTCGCTGGTGGTTTGTGGACAGGCTCTTGCATATCTGGGAGTCAATTGCTGGACAGTTTCTTGTGGAAACAAAATTCATTTGGATTTTCTACTGGCTGCTAGGGGCAGATCTGGCATCGTCTTCCAAGATTGAGTCCTACATCCGAGAATTTGATCTTGTCAAAGTGGGCAGCAATTCTACGATTGGACAGCCGATCAACTGCAGGATTTTTTCTCAGTCTTCAAATGCAGGTCCAAAGTTGACCTTCCACCCCACAGTGATTGGAAATAACTGTCAAGTTTCAGGGATGGTCAGCCCTGGGGTAAAGATTGGAGATGGCTGCAAGGTGGAGAAACTTTCTGTTGTGGAAGAGGGTGCTATGGTGCCAGATGGAGTACTTGCCAAAGGAAACCCAGCATGTCACACAGGCTCATTTGAGCACACCGAGTCTAAGAGTTGGGAAGATTCCATGTTGGATGTATTCAAGATTCTGTGGATGTTTTCAGAAGCCTATCATTTCTTCTCACTCTCCTTCTTGGTCCATACTACCCTCAACATCATCTTACCATCCTGGCGATATGGTGGCATTCTTCATTGGATCTTGCTGTTTCCATTGACATCCTTTCTTGCCCTCGTGACAAGCATTGCCCTCAAATGGCTCTTGATTGGCAAAAGGGATCCATCTGATGAATTTGAGGGGTCTCTGTGGCGAAGAGCCACCAATTGGGCATGTGACTTCCACTTCCGCACAGCATGTTGGTCATTTATTCCCTTTTTTGGGCAGTCAAAAATATGGAACATCATTTTTTACCTCCATGGCCTCGATGTTGACTCGGTGTCAACTCTGAGTGGTCCATACTTCTACTTCCGACCTTCAAATGTCGATTTTGTAAAGCTCAGGGGATCATTTGTTGCCAACATGTCACTTGACTTCAGCAAACAGGGAAAGTTCAAGATTGAGATCATCAGAAGCAGCATTAGCTATGGTGCCAATTTACATGCAGGAGTCAAGATAATTCAATCCACAATCCCACCAAGGTCTAATGTGTCTGAGAGCATCTACAACCTGAATGAAGTGGGCGGATCAAGGAAGCCTCCTATTCTGAAAGAAGAAGTGGCACTTCAATTTATGAATGTGGTTGTTTTTGCATCTATCATACCTTCCTACGAGATCAGCCTGGCAGCTGTGGCAAGTTCTTCCCCTGTTGTTGTTGCATTTGGTTTTGGCTCTTGCAGTTCTGTTGCAACTGTGCATATGGATTCTTTCCACCAGGATTGTTGAGTTTATTTTGTTGCATCTCCCAGCCCAAGCCCAAGAAGAACTCTTTGGAGTTTACCTCACCCATGTCTGGTACTTTCGGGTTGGCAACTGGCTGGAGATGCTCCTCTATGGTGCCCCAATGTTTGGTTACTATGCACGATTCATGGGAGCAGAAGTTGAAGGAGACATCTGGTATTTCGGCCATGCAATCTATGAATATGGAAAAATTCACTTGCGCAACACAATTGTGGACAACTCCAGCTTGAATGGCCACTACATGGATGGCAATGGACTGTTTGTTGCTGACACCTATGCATCTGGTATTCTGCATCCTGGATGCTTTGCTGTTGCTGGCTCTGTAGTCACTGGAAAAGAGAATGGTCCATGCAAGGTCTTTTTGCGAAATGGTGGCCTAGATGCCATGGAGGATCCTGGCCACTCAACCTCCCACAAAAACAGCAGCAACAAAACAGATATGGCGCCAATTGACGGATCAACACGCTCGTTGGAGCCAAGCCGAAAACTTGAGTCCCTCCAGTTTGACGATGAATTTGTTTAGTAGGCTGAGTGACATCATATATGTCTATAGATATTGCTTCAAATCATAATTTGTGTTGTTTGTTGTGTGAAGCATAAAAAGCTTCAAATCTCAAAGCATTCAATGAAGGAACTGGAGCGCTCGGCCCATTCCTACATCTGAAAACATCGTATGATGTCTGCTTTCTCTCTCTTTGATTTCGGCTTTGCTGCTCTGCTCACTCGATTGATTGCTCGGTTCACTTTTGTGCCTCGTGCTCTCTCCCTGTGCCCCATCCTCACCATAGTTCCCTCTGAGCCATAGTAACCACTCCTCGTGACAAACCTTGCCATGACACATAGAAGAGTGTGAGACTGAGGTGCTCGATTTCACATCAAGATGTGGCAAGTTTGAAGCTTGAAAACTGAGGGGGTGGTGAACTCCTCGCGTCGAGTAACACTACTGGTACCAGAATCGGTACCACAGGACAAGCAAGGCCACCACCACCACGGACCAGCTCCTTGAGCAGGTCTCCCGCGGGAGGCCTGGAAGTGTGATATCGTAGATTGTAGCAGGGAATCTACGTACTCCATGACCCCAATTCCGGAACACATGGAAACTTCCGCTAGTATCTGTCTAGTAGCGTGCAAGCTCTCCACGCCAGCTAAATTTCTAGAGCGATGTTTCATCCACAACCTACCTAGTATGACTAGCGGTCATGAGAACCCTGTCTCAATGACTATTCGCGAAAGACTCAGTCTTGAATGAACTCAAACCCTATCTAGGATCGAGTCGCGAATAAGGCTAAGAGCCGTGTATTGCATTCGCCCCCTGACAAGGGTCGCCGGAGGCACGACAGCAGTCTGACAAGGAGAACATATGATTTAAAGTGCGGGGCACTCTCATGAGATTGGATGTAGACATGTGCGTCGCACGATGGCAATCCTACAAGGGGATCAGGCCTTGTATGGGTGTATATACCTTATGTTCCAAGTCTGGTAGACTGTGCCGCCATTTGCAGTGGCGTGTCGGAGCCGTACGGTGTCATTGTCATTGACTCTGTCTATAGTGTCAGGACCTTTGTACTTTGGCTGACCGTACTTGCGGTGCTGATACTGTTGAATCATCACGGTATCGTTGACATTGTATTGATGAGGGACACGCGTCGCGTTCTCTCTATCGTTATTTTGTTGGATATGTCGCTGGTGACATTCCTTAATGCATTGCCAGTTCACTTCAAAGTGAACGTTGTGGATCGCATCGAGACTAAACACTGGTTGTGCTGGCGTAGCACGCAAGTTGGTGTGAATCGTGGCATTCATTGCGAACCATGGTTAGGTTTCCATCCCAGAATCCATTCACGAGGTCGTTTTGGGTCTTGATGCCTTGGACGGCGATCAAGTTGTGGATGGTCTGATGAGCTTGCTCGACCATGGAGTTGGCTTGAGGGTTGCGTGTCGTAATGAACGTGGGACACAGTCCATACTCATCCCGGAGAGTCTTCTTGACTTCTGCGCAGAACGCGCGTCCTCTATCCATGACAACTTCAGTTGGCCATGGATACCTTGTTAGCCAGCTCTGTTCTAGGACGATGGCTACTAGTAGCTACTTCATCTGCTGATTTGGAGGGAATCTCCGAGACCTCGAACCATCCGGTTACGGCCGGGATCAATCATAGTCAAGCAGTGGAGTGGGCAAGAGTCCTTTTTCTTCGGATCTCCTATTGTGTAGGGACCTATTCCCATGGAATCTCCTCACATGTCTTGGGAGGAAGATGTCCTAGCTTGTGCATCTTGGGCTTATTCAGTTGACAGCTTTGACAATGCTGACATACGGATTGCACAGTCTTGCGCAAGCCTTTTCTAGGCAGAGTGCTGTCCGATGGTAAGTTCCGTGCGAGTTTCACCAGGATGCCATGGTACCATTCGACCAATGTCTTCTGCATGGTCAAATGATGATCTTGCTTGTCATCCTTATTGATGACTAAGTCATAAGTCTTGTCGCCTCTGTGAAAGGACTGTTTCTTGTAGTCTTTAGACTTGTCCCGGAGAAGTTTCTTGATGTCGGCATCATCTTTCTGGCGATGTTCGATCTCGGGAAACAATCTCGAGAGGGAATTCACTAGGAAGGTCCTCTTCGTCAGTGGCTATGAGCTCAGCAATCTCGCTGGCATCCATCTATTCTGAAGAACCATCGTTGTGCAGGATGTTAAGTCTTGACGATGTTGTTCTCGCCCTTGATGTACCGTAGTTCAGGGCCATATTCTTCCAGAATAAGGTGCCATCGCATTATGCGATCGGTATTAAAGTTCTTACATGTAAGATTCTTGTGGTCTGTATGTACATTAATCTTCTGTCCCAGAAGAATATTGCGGAACTCTTTCAGAGTTTCCATGATACTCAGAAGTTCCTTTTCAGTAATGGTGTAGCGTGTTTGAGCAGGATTAAGCTTCCTGCTGTAGAACGCAATAGGTTTTCCCTTCTGGGAAATCACTGCACCTAGTTGAGTATCACTTGCATCAGTGTGAATAACGAATTCATCGTTAAAGTCTGGGTAAGCCAACAAGGTTTCTTTACTGATGATTTTCTTCATCTGGTGAAAGGCCTTGTCGTGTTTGACTTCCCATTTCCATTTCTTGGTTTTGGAAGTGAGTGAAGCGAGTGGTGCAAGCACGCGTGATCGTCTGATCCACGCTTCTTATGTCTCTATAGTAGTTCACCAGTCTGATGAATCTGCAAAGTTCCTTCCTATTCTTAGGAGGATTGATGTTTTGAATCGCGTCTATCTTTTTAGTTACAGGTTGGATTCCTTCTCGGGTAATCCAGGATCCCAGATATTCAAGCTCACCTCTTGCGAAGAAGGACTTGGTAGCATTGATCTTAAGTTCGGCTTCTCGAAGCCTTTGGAGAACTTCATCCAACGATTCTAGATGATACTTCAGATCCCTGTTAGTTAGGATGCGTAGATCATCAATGTATGCACGTACATATTCTAAGTCTTGGTGTGGACACGTGGTATAAGATAAGCCCTTGCATGATAGGGTTTAGCATCAGGAAGGAGTTCTACATCGTAGTTATCCATTTGCCACTTTCCTAGAGTACCATCAAATAGGCCCGAGTACTTATTCAGTAAGGAATGGAGCATTTCCTCCTCTTCCTTATTTAACTGGGGCTATTTTTGGCACACCTGCCTTAAGTCAGCTTGTTCGTATTTAGCATCAAGAATCTGCTTGAGGCTTTCTGCACTGTCATCGACAGCAGTTGGATCGGGAATGAAGAAGTTCTCTTCTTCATTAGTATCACTGTCCTTCATAGGAATAGAGATACGGTCCCATTCCACTGACATAGTAGTGAAATCGAACTTAAATCCTAAATCGGAGAGAATGTCTTTTCTTCCAATTATCATGTCATACACCCCCTATGAATTCCAGAGGAACTCAGGGGTAGATGCACAAGAGCTGGGATGGAGAGCTCTGTCTGGTAGAGATCTACTTCCACTGGCGCTGGAAAGGCCAGCCCAAGGCTGGCAGCCAATGCAATTCAATCACTGTGGAAGCAATGATTGAACAGTCTAATTGCTCAATACCCTGGCACTGGCCATACAGGATCCCGTCTACTGCAGAGCTCTACTTGTGCTGTTGGGTCTGTTTCTCAGGTCAACTACTTCTTAATTACTTCTTTAAACTATAACATAAACACAAACTCTGATTTGGCGACAAACTCCATCCAGCCATGCAGGATACAGATCCATGCATCTCTTTTGGCTGGTATAGACCAAGCTTTCTTTCTAGATAGGTCATGGCTGAGGAACTGCATCATCCTTCCTTGCCGTGGAACTCTATGTCCTCTACAGCTGTTCCTATCTTGTCTGATGGTGACACAGCTCTTTAAAAAAATAACGAAGGTTTATTATTTAGGCTGCACCTCAATAAACGATCCGCTGAACGGAGCCATATTGAACCGGAGTACCTCAGATGTACAAGGACACTCACATAGGAACCGGCCTAGTGCAAGCCCCTTTAAAAACACCGAAGGGTGCTTTGCAACTATCTAACTACCCCTGGCTGGATTGCCATCTATTTCTACGGTAAGACCCCCTCTGTGCGTAGTTACCCTGTTTCATTGTTCTGCACGGTGCGTGCATGCTCCTCTCTGAGTGCCTTGTCGACTACGGGCAGCCAATTGGCAAGCCATGCTTTGATGTCACCGGGGCCCTTTGCCATTTGCTCATCAAGCGGACGCTTGAAGATAAAATCCACCAGCTCCGCTGGAATCAGATCCGCCTTCTCGTAAATGAGTTCCACCTCCCGCTGAAGCTGTTCATGCTTCTTCTTCCACTGTTCTTCCCTGTCTTTGCCATGCCTGGCAGCATTGCGATCTTCCCACAGGTTCCACCACTGCTGGATGAGCAGCGAGGCCAGGTTGGTGACCCACAGCTGCCCGGTTTTGGTGGTCTTCTTGGAACCGACCCGATGCAAATATTCATCCTAGTGCTTGGCCCATTGCGTGGCCAATCGTCCCTGCATAAGATTGTCCCACCCGATCAAGTTCTGAGCGTCGACCAGGTCCCTGTACTTGTCTGGGTAATGCCAGGGATGAAGGAACCTGTTTTCGAAATGGTACTGCAAGCCATCAAGAACGATCTCCAGCAGGACTGGATCCGTGCCCACCTTACGAAGCATTGTGCCGATTGCACGCTGCATGGTCCCCCGCCACAGTTCCACATCCACGTGCGGGCACCTGTAGACGTGAGCCTCCGATTCGTAGTCACAACTGCACCTGGGGCACTTGTGGTCGTACTTGGGGTCGTCCCTGTGCACCAGCTTTCCCACCGGGAGCAGCTGGAACAGAAACTTCACGATGGTCGGCTTGTGGGCCTCGTGCCGGTTGACTGCTCTGCCGTGGCGCACCCAATCAATCATATCTGGTGTGTCCTCATTCCAGTCCCGTTTCTGCTTGATCATTTGATCCAGCAGTGGTGGTGACACAGCTCTTTGTACTGAAAGAGTGTACAGATGCAGCAGCGATGTTTCCATCAGACTGAACCAGCACAGCTGCGCCGCACCCATACTATGGCATAATCTCATCGCCCCCAAGCTCTTGGTGGCGTGTAAATTCCATTCAATGACTCTGTCATTGTGGAAATCAGGAATCATGAACGTACCTTGGCACTTCGTGCTGGTATTTAGTTCTCCTGCAGGGGTAGTCCATAATGTCTGAACGCCCCCAAGTTTCTTCATGCGTAATTTCTTAGCATGAGTTTGGGCTATTAAACTCCCGGATTCTCCTGTATCCAGTAAGCAACGAAGTGTAACAGGTTTTGCTTTTCCCAAGCGTGAGTTGAATCTCACATACACGATGGGTTTGAGGTCTCTTGTCTTTCAACGTTTACGATCGAGGTGATTTATCCACGGACGAGGTTAACAATGCTAAATAGATCGTCTGATTTTAGTTGAGTGGCTTCTAGGCAATCGTCTAATTGATTGTAGATTTCGTCAGTTGCAAACAATTCTTGTTTACTAGTTAGTGAAATATCATCTTCACTAAGGTATGCAAAATCGGAACATGGTTCCGTGGAATCATCGTCCTGGCCTAATCTTTAGACAGAGATCTCTCCATCCAACTTGTTGAAATCGAAGTGAGCAAGCTGCTTGTCAACTTCGGCCATTTTCTTGGCCATCATGTTGATGGAGTTGACGGAAACGTCGTCGTCGGCGTCAGAGCCATCCAACTTGCGCTTGACAACAGCGTTGCACTTGGCCTTCTTCTTGCTGGCAGCCTTGATGACTGAAGCCTTGTTTGGAGACTTTCTTGAAGTTCACGAGGACAGAGAGTTCCTTCTTGGTGTAGGTCTTGGCATCGTCAGACTTACGTTTCCAAGTCTTGTTCTTGTTGTAGGCTGGCTTGCTATCAGAGCCAGAGAAACGAGACTTGAGTGTCTTGAGAGTCTGGCACTCAGAGGTACAGGATGACTTCTTTCACCGCTGACAGGTGTCAAAATGGATTCTCGTTTTGGCCAAACGAAAATTGGAAGCAGTCATTTCTAACCAAAAGGGTCATTTCGCAAATCCTGCATAGCAATGACTACTTCCTAGAAAGAAAAGATTGAAGAAAATAAAATGAATATTACTACCATGGCAACAGTGTTGACCAAATGGCCATTAGCTTTACCAATACATTGATCTGATTGACTCTTTTCTAGGAGTAGCTCCCCAACACACTCACAGACACTCCCCTTGAAACGAGTCAATCAACTCTAAGGTTTCCTATGGAGCCTCTATAAAAAATCAGGCTTGGATTCCATTTTGTTGTCATTCTGCCATGCATTTCTCCATGGGAAAGGTGCTCCTGTCGTCACTCTCAGCACTCAACCTGCACTGTAGAGTACGGTAGAGGAGTGGGTGGCTCTGCATGAAGACTGGAGCACCCAGTTCAAAGATTCAAAGGAGAATTGTTGGCTTGATGTCCAAAATAATGAGCAGATTTCATGTTTCCAGTCAATTGACCAATCAAATGAGTAGTAGAGAAGCGGTCCCTTGCTGCTTTCTTAGTAGGACTGTCTCCATAGGATTCATTGCTCCGTGAAAAGGCTCCGTGGAAGAGCCAGTGGAGGAGCCAATCATCAGTCATCGATCGATCAATTCGTCATCGGCCGATCCGTCGTTTCGTGCCATTGTCGAGGCGTTGTTCTTGCAGTAGTAGTAGTCGCTTGTTGTCGATAGACCGCTCTGTTTGCTCGTGAAAGAGGAGTCATGGTCGCTCCGTGGAAGAAGAGGAAAGAAGACATCATCTCGACTGAATCGATCCGATCGCTCGAACGGCTGTCGCTCCTGCTGCCGTTGCCGCTAACCAAACAAGAGTAGCCTGTCATGGTGGTGAGTAGTAGTCTTTGTTAAGAGGAGTAGCCGCTGTAAAGAAGAGGAGGAAGCATCATCTTGATAGAGTAAAGATAGACGTATCGATCGAAATAACGAAAAAGAGGAGGATACCAGTGGCTTGGATCGATCGCGATCCGAGTGATGTCAGTTGAGTTTAGGGTTGAGGCTAATAAGAGTCCTCTAAGTCTTTTCGAGAAACGTTCCGAGAGGTTCCGGTTCGCATTCGAATGTCTTACCGGGAGCGGGCTTGCGTTTGTCTCGATAGTTTGGATTCAGCCTGTATCGTGAGTGCTGGACTCGTAGTAGTGGCACCACTTGCCTTCTCCCTTGGAAGGGTTGTTGCGGTTGGACTTGAACTTCTTGCTGCTCTTCTTTGAGGTAGCATGCTTGACATCGGATCCCTTCGTGATTCCTTTGCGTTCGCAGAAGCAGATGAGTACTGGCAGTTGAGCCGTGAAGGGATCGAAGTCATGTTCGTCCATGCGACATCGCTTTTTCTACGAGGTTGACAACAATGTTGTCTACCAGCAGGTCGACAATGAAGAGAGCAAGTTCTGGATGTTTCAACACCTGGTTCCAGGGAAGGAAAGGACCGTCAATTGCTGGGAGTTCCTTGATGAAACATATCTGAGTGACAATGTGCTGAGCAAGTCAGTGCCCCTCGATCCCCACTACCCCAATCCTGCACCAAAGTGCAACTGGATTCTGGCAAGAGAAAAGTCTTGGATTTGACAAAATTCAACCAGCACCCAACAGTGGAAGTTGGAAGTGGTTACGCGACAGGCATTCCTGACCGCCCACTTCCTCTCACACTCTACACTTTTGAGGGCTTCCTGGCAACCTTGGAGCCTTGGGAACAGTCCCTCTTTAAGGAACTGGAATTCACAGTGGACGCCTACTCGGTATTGCACATGGTTACGGCGGTGCCTTTCCTTGTGGCAAGTGACGGGGCTGCTGATATCTCTGTCGGAAAAGCGAGTTTGCGTGGGTTTTGGCGAATCAGCTGGGTCACATTGTGCTCAGATGTTCTGGGCCAGTGTTTGGACTGACTCCGACGTCCTACCGTGCCGAGGCATACGGTATTCTGTCGTCTGTCTGCTTCCCAAAAAGGCTCTTGCAGTATCACGACTGAAAAAACAATGGCCCCCGAACACGCACCTTTGCGACAACGAGTCAGTGACGAACAAGGGCAAGACTTGCCTGGATTCCATCGGCTGGTATCCAAACGATTCCCTAGCATCCGACTGGGATGTTCTCCAACAGAATGAACAGACATTCATGGATGCAGTAACAGTCCCTCAAATGGAACACAAGTCCCACCAGGACAAATCCCGGGCAATTGAAACACTGCCACTGAAGGCCCAGCTGAACTGTAGGGCTGACAAGCTTGCCAGCAGTTTCATGAAGAGGCACTTGGCTGTGGACTACTCCAGGGTTCTTCGGTTCCCTGTCAATCTTGCACAGCTGCACCTGCCAAAGAGCACATGCACCTACAAATTGCCCAGAACATTGCAACACCTGCGCAACAATCAACCACTGCTGAATCATATGATCAAGCAGAATCGGGACTGGGACGAGGATACACTAGATCTTATTTGATTGGGTGCCGCATGGAAGAGCAGCAGTCATCCGGCACGAGGCCCACAAGCCGACCATTATTAAGCTTCTGTTCCAACTGCTCCCGGTGGGAAAGCTGGTGCACAGGGACGACCCCAAGTACGACCACAAGTGCCCCAGGTGCAGTTGTGACTATGAATCGGAAGCTCATGTCTACAGGCGCCCGCATGTTGATGTGGAACTGTGGCGGGGGACCACGCAGCGTGCAATCGGCACAATGCTTTGTAAGGTGGGCACGGATCCAGTCCTGCTGGAGATCGTTCTCGATGGCTTGCAGTACCACTTCGAAAACAGGTTCCTGCATCCCTGGCACTACCCAGACAGGTACCGGGACCTGGTCGACGCTCAGAACTTGATCGGGTGGGACAATCTTATGCAGGGACGATTGGCCAAGCAATGGGCCAAGCACCAGGATGCATACATACATCGGGTCGGTTCCAAGGAGACTTCAAAAAAAAGGCAGCTGTGGGTCACCAACCTTGCCTCGCTGCCCATCCAGCAGTGGTGGAACCTGTGGGAAGATTGCAATGCTGCCAGGCATGGCAGAGACAAGGAGGAACAGTGGAAGAAGAAGCATGAACAGCTTCAACGGGAGGTGGAACTCATCTATGAGAAGGCGGATCTGATTCCAGCGGAGATAGTTGATTTCATCTTCAGGCGTCCGCTTGATGAGCAAATGGCAAATGGCCCCGGTGACATCAAAGCGTGGGTAGCCAATTGGCTGCCCGTAGTCGACAAGGCACTCAGAGAGGAGCACGCACGCAATGTGCAGAACAATGAATCAGTGCAACTATGTACCGAGGGGGACATGCGCAACCAAGACAGAAATGGGCACGACATGAGAACCGAGTCACGAGCAAAGAAAGCACAAGCAATCCGACAACTCACTCAGTTCTACGAAGCATACCAGCAAGAAGTCCCCGAACATTTGGAATGGCTATTCCAGATACCACTCAAATCGCGCATGCAACTGAATACACCAGTCATCATTCAATTTTTGAACACATGGGAACCTGTGATACAAGAGAGTCACTACACCACAGCCCCGGAAACAGGATAGTCGGACATTCCTACCATCCCTTTTCCTTACGCCTCCTACCCGTTCAAACTTCTTTACCAACCCCAACTCTCTTCAACAAAGAGCTCGTGATTTGTGGTGAATCATGGCTCCGACCTCAGTGTACAAATCCTTAGATAGCTAACAGGCGTCGCACCCTCTCAGGAGGCCAGATATTCCTAACTGATTTGTGGGTTTGGCCGAATGGATTCAGGGAGAGTTACTGGGTGGGTTGGGTGGAGGGAGAAAAGGAGGGGCGGAAGCGGACGAAGGAGGGAATTGGAAGGATGGGAAGTGTAGATCCCTCATCAATTACCCAGTCTCAAGCTGTGTGGCGTAACTCTCTTCAAGGACTGTTTCCCATGTGTTGATCCATTGCCGGATTGATGCTGTGGGCCATTGGGATCGTGTGTTGATTGGTGTTTGGAGAAGCCATACCTGTTCTAGTCTGAGGTTTCCGGTGTATTTGTCATATAGCAGCTGAAGTTCATGGATGGTCTGTCGGTTGGCTGCTTGCTTGTGCCTTGGTTTGTGCGTCTTTGCCATGCCGATCAAGATTCCTGGCCTCCCAGAGTTCGAACCACTGAGTGAGCAATTCTTGAATAATCCCTGTGAGCCAGGTTTGGCCATTTTTTCCGATGTGTTTTGAGATTGCATTCCTTGAGGTGTTGATCCTGGCGTTGTGCCCACTGCTTGGATAGTCTTCCCTTGAGGAGCCGATCCCAACCGATGGCTGCTTGGGAGTTCGCGATATCGGCAACACTTTCATCGTAGTAACTTCCTGTGGTATCTTGACCATTGAGTACTTTCTGGAGTGCTGAGAGAAGAAGACTTTGGAGCATTGAGTGAGTGTTGTGCATGTCGGTAAATTTCTTAAGTGTTCTTCTTCCATGCCGTTCGTTCCGATTGCCGCTTGGGGCATCTCAGGACGTGTTCTCTATTTTCTTAAAAAAAATAACGAAGTATTATTTTAGGGCCGCATCACACTTTACAATCCCGCTGAAGGGTGCCATAATGCACCCGCATACCTCAGACACACAAAGGTTCCCACTTAGGAACGAGCCTAATGCAAGCCCCCCCCCACAGAGAAAATATTAAAAACTCCATGGGGTGCTTGGCTAATACGAGCTTCACCAGGCTAAAATCGGACCACATTTGGCAAGATCGACAGCGGCAACCATGAATCACTAAAGCCAGCGACCTAGCCAAGATCAGCCATTGAACTGCCGATCGCAAGAAGGTTGTCTCTCTCTCAGCTCACAATTCTTCATTCAGCCGACGCTGAAGGCAAGAACCTAGATTAGATTAATCTCTTGCGCCGGCATCAGGTTTCGTATCTTTTCGACCCTCACCATGGCCAGCTCTAATTTTCGGATCTCGTCTCTCGTGCAGCGGCATGGGAGGTACATGCTCCAACTACACTGATATCCTCACTTCTGTGGGTGGCGCCTCGAATGCGAATCGTGATGTTGCCTCTCGCGCTATGAGCCAATTTTGCCTTCGTTCACCTGTCACCTTTGGCTTCGTCCTCCAAAATGAGAAACAATATCTACATTGGACATCACTCTACGCCTACCCCGTAATCCTAGCCAGGTCTCTCCTTACGACAATCTCTACGCTATCGTGGTGGGAACGATTTCGAAGCGCTATCACGGTGTCCTTCCATGTCGCGTTGAGCGCACGGCTGACGTAACCTGCCACAACATGACAATTATTGACGGAGGAACGATGTTCCGCCGTGCCGGCTCCTGTACTACACAGTGGCCCCCACGGCGGTGGTGTCGCGGACACTGATGTCTTCCGGGTCCGTCGTGTGATGCCACTTCCGTCCTATCTCTCTGAAGCCGTCCTTGTGGCCCGTCCTGAAGGACAGTACAGTCTTCCCCAGTTCCGTGCAGAAGTCCTTACCCCCGAGATGACTACGCGGATCCTGCACGACAGGCTACCATCGCCCCTTTGGTCCAATGGTTCCGCGCCTGTTGCACGTTGGTCGCGGGAGGCCACACGTCCACTAGTAATGCTGCTGCTAACGTGGCCGCGCCCATCAGCGCTAACGCGCTCCAACGAAGCACGAACCGGGTACTCTCCCCCTACATGGCGGCCCTTGGCCGGTAGGTCCGGGCCTGACCAACGCAACCTTCAACGCGGGATCACGAACCTACGTGATACACTGGAGGCCACCGTGAACAACAACTCCAGTATGACCGTGAGAAGAGCAACAAAACCTTCACGGATAAATTGGGGTCGCACTTGCCACTCGCGTCCACAACCTCTGCACGTGCCGATGACGCAACTCCCCGTCATTCACCGTCTGCTCGCGAAGTCCCCCAAAGGGAATGAACACGGAATCTTCAAGCCCAACTAGACGAACGCACTCAGGCCTCGGCACTACCCATCAACCTCGCGAACAAACCCTTTGTCACTGGACACATTCTGTGTCTTCCGCAAGTATTTCGTGAACGGTCAAGGGACCACTTGGGCGAGGCCTCTCCCCTTCTCGGTGGTGTGCCAAGCCATTCGGAAGCAAGGCGGTCCAGGACTTGGCTGCTCGAGCGAGTACGTTGAGAAGGGAGCCTCGATCACCTTGGAAGATGACATGCATCACTTCCACCGATGTCATGTTTCCCACCGATGGTCGCATGCGGAGGAAAAGCTCTATGGTTTCTCCATCATGATAGACGTCTTCCATGGAGGAAACCATCCCGTCTCACGCTCGGTGCGTGATGTGGCCCTCTCGCTGGGATCCTACCTCCACACCAATCCATGGCCTGCATGCTGACAACCGGAGTTGGCGGTGGACTTGTGCGGTCGCACCTTTTCGAGGTCCAACAAGATTACTTCCTGTGGGTCAATGAAGCTATCCTAAACCGGGGGCTGCTGCCCCCAACTTTGGTGGGCTGACTAGACTCGTTCAGTCTATCCCGTGCCTCGTCCTCGCTGAGTCTCCCTGCCACTGGTACTCTTTCTTCAAGCCCGCTCCCGACCGCCGAGCAAGAAGCCTGCGGGAGCGAACCAACAGGGAGCGGGAGCACACCCAGTCACAACGTCCACGGCGATGAGGACCTCTTGAAGCGTTTCCAGACTCGGATTCCGCTCCATAACGGAAATGACCAAGGACCATCAGTACACCATTCCCAGGCACGGTGGTCAAGACGTCTGTATGCCCTGGGCCTAAAGGCAGTTGCACCTACGGATGCAAGCGCGCTGCCACCCACAAGCGCTACTCCGCGGCTACGGTGCAGAAGCTCCACACTCTCCTCACGGACTGCGGATTTGCTGACCCGCAGCCCTGAGTCTCTACGCCTGGACTCGCCACCCGTATTGAGCGCCGCTCCTATCTCGGTGGCCGTCCATGCCTCGCAAGCAGTTTGGTCTCCGCCCTTTTGATCGCGACGTCCCTCCTGTGAAACCTCCAAGGACTAACAGGACACTCCTGCTCGCAAAAAACCTTCACACGAAAAATTCTACCACTTCAATTCACACCCTCTCACATGCAGCCTCGCTGTCAATGTCTCATCAAGGTGCGCTGCCACTGCCCAGGATCACCTAAAGAAACGCCAGACCGCCTACATCCTCTACATCAAACACACACTAAAACTACTAGCTGCCGTGTGAACCAGATCTAATCCGAAATGACAGACTAGGTACGTTAGTCCAAAACCTTTCTCAGCCTACTCGAGGAGCAGAGACGTGGGAGATCCTTTGTCACGACTTACAGAGGGGCTCCTTCCTTGTCTCCGAACCTGGAGATGTACGACCATCCTGCCGTCACCCTTGCTCTGCCACTGGAGAAGACCATGGGGTCCCCGTACAAAACGTATTCACCTCCCTGGACCGACGGAACAAAGAGGAATGCATCCGCCGCGTGCTGCCACAAATCTGCTACAGAGCATTCCGATTACTCCTCCAGTGACGTGAATTTGTCGCGAGGTGCATCGAGAACAATTCTGGCGCTTCCTTTCCATTCGACCTCGTCAAAAGGATGATACCCTCCCTCCTTCTGGTCTGCCGGATGCGGTGAGGTGGAACGGGACGAACCACCCCGACTCATCAGCGAACACACCTGGAACTGTGGGAGAGGCCCTCGCGCTAAACGAAACCACATCAACACTAACGCACCGCCCGAGGCCACGCAATCTTGGAAAATGCCCTGCCGCTGCATCTTGTACGATGTGCTGTCCACGCAAACCCAAGTTTGGCCCTTCAGCCTCTGCAAGCAGAACATCAAGGATGGCTTCTACAGTATGTTCCTGAACCCTTCCGCATGCATCGGACTCGCGCTGGTGCTGCGTCGCTATGAAGGTGAGCCCCAATGGTGGCCGTCCCAATGTCAGCACCATGGGATGGGTCGAGTCACCGCCCACCTTCAGTGCCATGTCGGAGACTACCTGCGACCGAGCAAAGAACGCTTCCTGAAGTCCCACCAGAGCCTGTCTTCCGCACAGGCTTGAGCATCATGCCGAGGGAATGGATGACCTGGACCCGTCCACCGCTCCAAGAAACCGCGAGAAAAGTAGGACCTTGCGGCGACGCAGGAACTCCTTAGGGATAGCACCTCCCCTTGGAGGCCGAGCCAGACCATTTCGCGGACCCTCGAACAGAACTCTCGCTCCAGCCCATACGGGGAATGATGTGTTGTTACGACTTCATCCAACTAGGTCCAAGGAACGTGAAAGACCGTATGAAAGCCTACGCGTTCACTTGCTCCATGCCATGACAGATCCTCGCACGCCCAAACCTCAGCGAGAAACACCGAAATGAGGCAGTCTCGCTCAAGAAACTCCTGCAAGGTGATGGAAGCTGGGCTACTCGAAAGCTCATCCTGGGATGGATCATTGACACCCTCGACAGACTCTGGAACTCCCTCTCCACCGGAAGCAAGCGCTCGCCGACATCTTCAAGGAACTAGCCGGTTGCCGCAGGGTCAGCCACAAGCGTTGGATGCAAATCCTCGACAAGCTGCGCTTCGTCTCTGTTGCCATCCGGGGTTCCGCTGGACTCTTCAGCGCGCTCCAACTCGCCCTCACGAAGTCCAAAGGAGGAAGAATCCGGATCAACACCGCATTGAGATCCCACATTGATGCCTTTGCTGATCTGGCTGCCAGCCTCTGCCACCGCCCAACACACCTGGCTTAGATCGTCCCCCAGGACCCATATCCTTCTTCGGAGCCACTGACGCCACCAAGGCTGGAATGGGCGGTGTCTACTTTGACTCCGAGGAAACTCCTTACCTCTGGAGGCTCCCGTTCCCTCCCGATGTGCAGGCTCGGCTCGTGTCCACGGACAACCCGACGGGAACCGTCACAACAGTGGACCTCGAGCAACAAAACGCAGCCCATCCTTTCCGCAACACTCCCTTGCAAGCGGACGGCGGCAAACTGCGGCAAACCTACCCACCCCTACACTCTCTCGACAAAACACCAGCCGGCCCCAGCTGTCTCCAGAGTCTCCAAATGGGCGGTCACCTCCGATGGTCCTGCGGCGTTCCTGTGCAACTACGCCTGCCGCCACCGGCGGGAGCACCGCTACTGCGCCCTCTCTTCCTACATCCCGGGTCCTGGCAACGTGATGGCTGATGATGCGTCGCGCCTACAACACCTCACCCTGCCTGACCTTCTCGCCCACTTTGAAAAGCGCTATCCGCAGAACAAACCCCGGCAGGTGTTGACTCTGCCAACCGAGGTCAGTTCACAGTTGATCTCCGCCCTGCGCTGCAGACCGCTTCCCAAAACATTGTCTCCAAGACGGCCGCCGCCCGTGACCGGACCTTCGGACGATGGTGTGACTTCTGCGCAGGCCTCGGCGTCAACCCATCCCTCCGTGATATCCCTGACCAAGAGGCCCAAGCCTGCTACCTCCTTGTCTTAGGAAACCGTTACCGCGAGTCTAACAATGTCCGAGCTGCATCAGTGGACAAGGCCCTTCTGGCCGTCGGGAAGGGGATCAACGACCTGGGTCACCCGGAACCCCGAAAGCTCAAAGCTGGATCCGACCAAAACCATCCAATACTCGCTGCTTCCCTCAAAGGACTCAGGGATGAAGATGGACCCCCTGACCGCGCCTCCCCCGTCAACCTCTCCATCCTCCGAGCTATGCTCGATCCCCTGGACTACGACGACGCCAC